>JBBYHK010500631.1:0-14581 GCA_038382065.1 Adansonia grandidieri | reverse complement strand
AATATTCAATATATTTTTCATGATTAATGAAGGACCGAATATATAAATTATTTTTCTTCAATAATCAAGAATATTAAGCTGCTTCTCATAATCTTTTCTAATTTCAACCAAATATAAATCAAACTCTATTATATGTGATATAAACTCAATGTTATAACTTTTAAATCTCTATAATAAAAAAAGTGTTAGTTCATATATCAAATTATAATAAAAATGTACAATTAAATTAAAAGTTATAAATCGATTAAATTTCCTATTATGAAACAAAAGTAAAATTATAATAATTTAATAAAATAATCTAAATAGCTAATTGATTATATGTAATGTTAATGTCAAAATAGTCGACTATTAAAGATATATCAATACTATATAAAAAGAGCTTTTATATATCATGATTCCCTAAAGTTTTTAAGTATTAATTATTAAAGCTAAACCAATTAATTGTTGTTCTCTTAGTGTCTACCATTCAACATTTTAACTGAACATTTGATCACTTAGTGTATACAGTTAGAACCAATGTCATGTCAATATTCATAATTATGTCTAAACCAAAAAAAAAGTATAAATATAAGAACAAATTCTTGAAAATTTAAAGTACTCTTAAAAAATTATAATACAATGACTAAAAAAATTCTAATAAATTAAAATAAAAAAGAAAATAAAAATAACAATTTTATTGAACAAAGTGACTAATGAGTGATTGGGTTAAAAGTAAAAAGCCATATACATATTTATATGTGTTTGTGAGTTTTACAACTTGTTTCTTGTTAACGATTTTTTAAATGTAGCTCAAAGATTCTATACTTTTACTTTATTTAGTATTATTTTATATTTATTTTAGCTCACTTTTATAACAAAAAAAATTACATAATCATTAATTATAACTATACTCTAAACTAAATATCATAAAAACAATAAAAAAAATATACGTATATAACAATGTAAAAATAATAAGAATTAACAAAATAGACAAATTCTTTAGACATGCTTTAAGTATGATATATCAAACTTATATATTGAATTTTTATTTGAATTTAAAAGATATTGTACTAAAAACAATGGACAATATTCAAATACGATATAGTGATACTTAACATAGTAACAAAATTATTATATAATTTATATTTATATAAATAACTATGAATTTTTTTAAATTTTAGTTTTAGTGCTTTTGTCAACGTGAAAAAGTATTAATTTAATTATTACAATCAAAATTAAAAAAGTTTATAACTTATAAAATTCAAAAATTATTTGAATCTCTCTAAGCCTGCCCTCGAACCCTTCTAAATCCAAAATAATCTGAAATTAAAAAGTTTGTATTTGGAATGACTCGAGCCTAAGATAATTCAAACTTGCAAAAGTTCAAATTCTAAGTTATCCGAATTTGAAAATATTCAAACCTAACATAATCTTAACTCTAAATAAACTCGAATTCAAAATAACTTGAATTCAAAGATAACCTGATCAGAACCTATCCATTTGCCACCTTTAATGTGTAATGGTAAATTTAAATATCTACCTATAATACTGTGACAAATTTACCTTTTCTATAGCTGAAACATGGAATTGAATTAACTTACAAAATCATTTAATGCGGAACTAGTCTTGATTCACTTGTCGAAGATGAGATCACGTAATCGAAAATTATCTTTTTTTTTACAGTACAAAATTCTTCAAAACATAAAGAGATTCAAGTATTGTTTTTATTTAGCTAAGAAACATATTTCTCTTTATTTTTATTTGCTATTTTATGAGGAATGAACTTGTTCATTCTTCTATAGTTGTATGAGAATGACCAAATTATATCTTCTTCTATTCAAAGGAAGTTTATTTATTTCTCTTTTTTATGCATTAACTGCCTGTAATAGTCATATATATATATATGTGTGTGTCTTTTATTTGAAATATAATTTTATGGGTGTAGTTTCCAACATCTCCCACTCACCAATAATGGAACAATTACTCTTATGATCAATTTCAAGAGAGCAATATCTCTTCTTTCTACAAAATTTATATAAGAAAAATAGGTCATGCAACCATAATACTTCATAATCTTGATAGCTAACTATTTTAAAATTGTTTGGTAAATATAGAAGCTCAAATATTTAAGTAGGGTAAGTATGCAACACCCTTGATTCACAGTCACATTTCAAGTCTCGTATGGTCGGTGATATAATAATGGAACAATTTATTTTATATCAGTGATATAATAAACTTTTGTATTCACAATTGTGTTTACATATAAAACACAATGAGTCAACTAGTGAATACAGTTGAAATCAGACATTAAAATGATCTTTACTTTCCCTCAAAGCTTTCTGTTTCAATTCAATTCCTATCTAGATTTATCCCATTAGATCGAATCATACATGACCATTGGAAACATTCTATGATAACTAACATTAAGCTAAAACTTCAAGAAGTAGTCAAAGGTTATAAGGGTATTTAATAGAGATTGCAGTTAATTTCATGGTTTTTTGTTACCTATGTTGGTTGAATGATGCACATTTGGTATAAAACAAATGCTATAGTATTAATTTTATTTTCCCTTGGAGTGCATTTCTTTAGCACAATATCAATAATGTACAAGTAATAGTTTAGATACACTCAGTGTCTATCTTGAGTCCACACTAATTTTTCAATAAATTTACTAACAAGACTACCACATGGCTTATATGGACAGAAAAAGTGAAATGTGGGAACATTCACTTTTGGACATAATTTCATAACTATATGACTTCATCTTGGTTTGTTATCAAGATGATTTCATTTTAAGTTTGAGCTCTTGTAAAAACCTTAGTTTTTCAAAGCTTAAAACTAATCTCATCTCCACCTAGCTTTGAGCCTTAAAAGTGATTGCCTATTTAAAAAGACCAATCATGTTCAACATACCTTTTAAACTTATATATTTGCTTACTTAACATTTATACATGTGTGTATGCTTTCATGAAACAAAGTACTAAACTTTAGTATGCATTAATCATTGTTAATAATAAACACAACTGGCAAAGATAAATTGTCAACTTCAACAAATTAACAATCTTATGCAATCTTAAAGATGTATCATGTCCATTATACATGTCTTCAAGAATCAATTTCATAAACCAATCTGGAATTAATTTATGCATAGATATGTATTACATGTTGACTTCTTTATGTGCAACCATGTCTTTCACAAAATTACAATTGATATCTATGTGTCTAATCTTTGAATGATATCGGGGATCTTTCATGAATATGATTACAACTTGAAAACTATAATTCACTAACACTAAGTTCGATGCATTTTTATTAAATCCCAAATGATTTAAAAATCTTTTAAGCGAAACATTCTCTTGCATGGTCGCTGTAAAAGCCACAAATTCAGCTTCCATAGTGGATAATGATATACAAGTTTGTTTCTTAGTACTATAGGAGTCCATCAATTAAGTAAGAAAACATACTAGAGGTAGATTTCCTTTTACCTAAATCTCTTCCCTAATTAGAGTTCATGTACCTAATTATGTGCAGATCACTTCTTGATGGCATAAAAAATATTCCCCAATGCCTTTTAGATACCTCAATATCCTTTTAACTACATTCCCATGGGGCTGACTTAGATTCAATTGATATCAGTTTACAAGTCCAAGTACGTTCAGTACCCAACCTTATGCACATCATTGCATAAATAAAAGCTTCCTATAACATTGGAATAAGGAACTAAGGTCATTTGTTCTTTTTTCTATAGAGTTTATGTGCACATTCTTTCACTTAGGCCTTTTCTTTTTGCAATAGAAGTATTAATTGGCTAGTAGTATTACATTGTTGAATTGTTAAAAACTTTCTTAATATATGACTCTTACGAAAAAGTAAGTAATTTCTTAGAACTATCATGAATCATTCTTTTTCACTTTAAAAATGCAAGATGCTTCGTTCTTATTATTCATCTCAAAATTTAAGGATAACTAAGTTTTGACTATAATGATATACTCCTTATCTTTTCGGCCACCAGTATATCATCCATATAAAGCGACAAGATCACAAATTAGTCTTCAGTTCTTTTGATATACACACAGTGGCCTTGATGAAATTATGAGAAAAAATCATATGATATGATTGCTTAATAAAATCTTAATAAAATCATAATATACAAAATTATTGCTTGATAAAATCATACAAAATGATGAAATCGTAACAAACCATTGTCTGAAAGATTATTTAAGACCATAAATTGATCTTAATATCTTTCACAGTTTATGCTTTTGACCTATGTCAATAAAATACTGGTTGTTCCATGTTCCATTTAGATTTCCTCTTCCAATTTCATGAAAAGCAGTTTTTACATCTGTCTAATACAATTCTAAATTTAAATGGTCATAATGGCCATAATTAAATGTATAAAGGTGAACCTTATAATAAGAGAGAAAGTCTATTCATAGAAAATTCTCTCTTGTTAAGTATACCACTTAGCTATAAGTTGTGCCTTGTATTTTCAATGGTCTTATTAAACTTATGCTTAATCTTGAAAACCCATTTGTTTCCAATTTCTTTGTGTCTTTTTGGTAGATCAACCAAATTTTAAACAATGTTTGATTTCATCGACTTCATCTCTTTTTACATTGCTTTCATGTATTTTTCTTTCGCATTAAAAGAAATAGCTTTTTTAACATTGTTGGCTTTTTTTCATCTTGTGGGATAATCATGAAAACTTCTCCTTCTATGTCAAAATGACCTTGAGGAACATTTTCATGATTAGTATACCTGACTAGTGATGTTTGTGAAACAAATTATTATCTTTTGTCATGCTTCCACTTGGATAAGAAATTGTAGGCGAATCATCAAGAATATGCATCAATCTATTTGGAACAATCAAATCATTAGGATCTTTCATAACATAAAGAGATATTTCTTAAGTAATCTCATCCCTACTTGAAAATTCATTTTCTAAAAAAATGACATCCTAATATTTAAATTTAATTACGCTCTCACTCACTTGTTCACTAATATACACATATCCTTTCAAATTCTCAAAGTAGTTTACAAATATACTCTTTTTGCTTCTTGGACCTAGCTTGTTATTTAAAAAGGATACAATATATTGAGACATGCATGCACTAATTAATGCCTCGTATACATTTTTTTATCACAATCTAAAATAAAATCAATGACAACCATCTATATAGTATGGAACCAAACGCTCACTATGTTTCATAATTAAATTCCATAATAATTTGTTTAATTATCACTAATTTAGTTCATTATGCAAAATTGCTATCCTAAAGTAATTAATGTCTTAGAACTCCCACTTGATGCAAAAGTACTCATAATTGCAAATTTTTTACACAAATAAATAGAAATAAAAACTTTTGTATATATATATATATACACACACACAAAGTATATACAATAATGAGTAAAATAAACATTCTGTGTCCCTAATTGAAATTTCTACAAAACAACTAATTAATTGTCTATGACTTTTCCAGTGACTAGAATAAAAACCAAAAATTCCTTCAATAGCTTAATCCAAGTTAGCCAACCATGGATTTCCTATAACCTTGTGTTTTTCATTGTGAATATTCAAAATGATTAAGAGGGTTGTAATCATCTTTACCCCATCTTCTTATACTCTTTTAGAAAACATTAATCAAGGATATGCCATCCTTGATGTTTTCATTCTTCTTAGACATCTAAAAATTGTCAAGATCATTTTTGTCAAAAAGTAAAAAGTGTGCTTTGTAACACCACATCTTTTTTATGACATCACTTTGTATTAGCATATTGTCACTTCAAATTTAACTTTTGAACTTTCTCATAATAATAATAATAATAATGTGTTCAATAACATCATCAATTGGTTTTATCCAGTAGTTATCTAGTTTTTATAGCAATCTACTGACTCTTAGAAATTGTGCCATGATCTTTACAACCATTGGAGTCTAAACAATTCTTGGTATTATTTTTTGTAATAAATACAAACAAGTTCATAAACATATTCAGAACAGAAAGTTCAAAATAATTAAAAATACATTTTTAATCAAGTTTATGTTATCAAGAGTCCTAAAATTTTAAATAAAAATTTTAAAATCAAACAAACCAACAAAAGTTTGCTTTTCTCTTTTTTTAAAAAAAAATTAAAAATATTATGATTTTCAATCCTAATTTTCATTAAAAAAATCACAATTTCTCAACTGACCCTAGATCCAAAAAATCCAAAGTTATATAATGCAAATTTCATGGTTTTATTCACATTTGTATAACAATTTATGAAATCAAAATGTATTCTCATGAATTAAGCATTTCACTAAAAAAAATCATTTTTTTATGGTTTGACATGTTCATATTCTTCAACAAACTAGAAAAAAAAAACATGGCTCTAATACCAATGAAGATTATCACATAAATAATCTATAACTAAAATGCAAAATTGAATAACAAACTTATAAGATTATTCAATGTGGAATCAGTTTTGATTCACTAGTCGGAGACAAGATTATATAATTGTATAAAATATGTCACATACTTTCTAGATCGAAGCCCTAAATATTGGAGAATAAATGGTTAATTTCGATGAGGCCTTCAATCAATAATAGAGAACAAGGGGAATTAGAGTTGTCATCAGAGACACGAGGTAAAAGTACAAGTAGCTTTGGCAAGAAAGTAGAGACATGTCCAAGACCCATTTGTGGTTGAAGCCACTACTGTAGTACAAGCACTAATTTTTGCTAAAGATCTGGGTAAACAACGAATAGTACTTAAAAAGACTCCTTGACGTCATTAAAAAGATAACTTAAGAGAAACATATCTCTCACCCATAAGCAATCTGATAGACGAGGCTAAGTCCATAACGTCCACATTTAAATTAAGTTAAGCCAAGCACATTGGAAGAGATGGGAACAAGATCGTTCATATTCTTGCAAAAACAAGTTTACTGTATGAACTCACATGGTAGAACTTTGTCTAGATTTAGTTGTCGACATTGTTTCCAAGGAGTGATTTAATTTCTTAAATTAATAAAGCTATGCCTTTACTTTCAAAATTAAAATCTGTAAAAAATTTAGAACTTCGTATAAATTTTGAATTTAAACATATCATCATATTCACAATTTATCTTTTCTTTTAAAATTAACCAAACTAAAATTTTAAATGCAGGTCTTGATTAGGATGGACTAGATTTGGTTTTCATATTTTGGATTCATATTTAACATCTTATTATTATATATTTCAAAATTCAAATTTAAATAAAAATTGAATACAATAAAGATTAACTTTTTTTACTAAATCACACAAAAAATGAATTTTTGGGACTTTAGATCATTGGAATTTCTCACTTTATTATGTGTTCTCAATTTATATATTTTATTTATGTTGTAATTCAATTATTTTTATTATTTTGTTTGTCATTTTTTGTCCATTGTTTTTAATTTTTTTTTTCAAATTGAATTGTAACATTTGTCATTTGTGATTTAATTGTATTTTGACATTTTGTGTGTGATAATATATGATAAATCAATGTTTTTTATTAAGAAAATTTGAAAATTAATGCAATAATTTTAAAAATATAATAGAAAAACTTTGTGCAATAGTATGAAACGTAACAAATCAACTTTGTTTTGTATATGAAAAATTAGAAAAAAATTTAATAGTTTACATATTACATCCAATCAAAATATTACTAAACAACCTTAAAAATTTTATGAGAAATATTGAAAGCAAAAAAGAAGAAGAAACTACCTTTCTTTTTAATTTAAAAGATATCTTTATAAATAAACATTTAAATAAATAAGATGATCAAATACAAAAATATGTATGAAAAAAGAAAGAAAAATGAAATCAAAATAGAAATATAATTTAGTTTTTTCTTTTCTTTTCTTTTGCCCTTTTTGTTTATCTATTCCTCCAATTTCTTACATTAATATTGATAGATCAAGGATTTGGCCACCAAAAGTTAGATCTAGTAATAAATGACCCTTTTTTGCCTCTTACTGATATTTCTTTCTTTTTCTTTTTCTTTTTTTCCCTTACTACCTCTCCCAATACATTTGTTTTCTATCATGATCTTGTTACCTAAATCCATATGGGTAGTACAATAGTTTTTGCTAGTCTTATTTTTTTCTCCATTGTCTTTTATTGTTTCTATGATGGAATCTGAAGTGAATGAGCTGAAAAGTGAGCTTGTGAAATTGCAAGCTAAGGTTTAAAATAGGTGATCAATTGAGCTAGAACAAAAATTAAAGGAATTGTAGGCTATGGATATGAGTTTAGAAAAAATGGAGTTGTAGTAGATTAGAGGAAGCTTGATAATAGCTAAAATTAACCATCATATAGGAGATCATCAAAGTTACAGCTTGTAGGATGCATGACTTAAGGTAGATAACCATTGCTGCCTAGAATTTAATAATTAGATAGTTATGATGTAATAATTGGTTTCTATTGAGAATGTAACAGCTAGTAATTAAATATTGGATTAGTTGGATCCTTATACAAAAAATTCTATATATGCCAATAGTTGTGTACATAAGAATTTTAATGAAAAAAGTTAAATTATTCTCTAGTCTTCTTCTACCTTTTCTCCTTACTTCTCTTCTCTCAATCTTCATTTACATAACAAAATTGGTATCAAAGGTTGAAAGGTTCAACCACTCAGGTTAGGGAAGCAAAAACCATTAAATCCTATGGCAGAAGGAAATAGAATCAACATGCTATAGGAATAAATGCATGCACTATAGTCTCAAATAGAGAAGATGATGGATGCTAATGACACTACTACCAATTGGTAGGAAGAGCAGAAAAAGAATTGATGCTAAGTTCATCGAGAATCAAGACTATATTAGTAGAATATTAAAGCTAATGTCACAAAAATAAGAAGTGCAGAAACCAAAAAACTTATGGGGTGTAAGCAATGTCTCCAAAACTCATTCAGCTTCAATCTCATATTCAAAAGCTTACAGTAAAACTCTTATAGAGGTAAATACTAGTGATGAACAAAGAAAAAGAGTCTTTAAAATTGATGAGTCTTATATATTGTCCACGCGTTTTTGTAATGGTTTTTCTCAGCCGTCAAACAAATGCATTCTACCCTTCAAACATTCTAATTACTCAACAAGTAACAATACTAGTAACTTAAGCCTTTTCGCTCTTAGACTAAATGTAGAATTACATGTCTTGATGGTTTAAATCTAAGAAGTTGTCATGAGAAACTAATTCATGAAGATGGAATTGATGCATAAGAGCTTGAAGACTTGTATGTGCCTAATGGATTGATTAATAAGCAAGGGCAAGGAGTATTCAATAAGCTATGGAAAGCCTGGTCATTACTTACAAGAACTTGGAATTAGAAGGTTCCGATGACATGGGCTTTGTTAGCAAAAGAAATTCTATTTTAATTGGTTATGTAAAGTCTATTTTTTGTCAACTTTCCTTTTTGATAGCATTAGAGGAGAGTAAGATTGTCAACTTCCCTTTAGCTAAAGGAAAGGAAAATTGTCAATTTTCTTTCTTAAAAGAGAGTAGGATTATCAACTTTCTCTTTTGATAACATTATCTTTAATTTTATTTGGTTTCCCTTTTTTATGCCTTTTAGTATGAAATTAAGGCTAGCTTAATTCTTAAGATTGTTGACTTCCCTATTTCTTGTTTTGGGCAACTTTTCATTATCTTTTCTGTCCTTTATAGTTACTTTTTGTTTTATTATTAAGTGAGAGGTTTTTTAGTCATTAAAAATGAAACCCTAGGTCTATTGAAAGGCTATTTCATACCCATCATAAAAAAATTACAAATTTGAATGACATTTTCTTGTGAAAAGTTTTCCCCTTTGTTTTTCATTGAGCTCTTAACGAATGATCAAGTTGTGATAACTTGTGAACTTCAAGCTCGATTGATATTGTTGGTTCTTGCTTTTTCATAAGCAATGGGTCAATAATCCTTGTTTCCTGATATTATTGGTTCTTGTTTCTTCATAAGAAATAAGTTAATAATTTTTTTTTGTTTGAACCTGTATTCGGCGATCCAGCTTTGAGTTAATATAGATTGATGGGTTTCACAATACTTTGTGAGATTTGCATTATGCTGGGTCAAAAATGCTAGAAATATTTTACTATTTATACTATTATTGATCATTAAGTGATGGAAATAGCTACCATGTACTTCTCTGGTAAGGCTGAAGTTTGGTAAGATAAATATATAATGCAAAAACCTAAAGTCAATTAGGAGGTTTTTGTAGTAGACCTATGTCAGAGGTATGGTGACAAAACATACATAGACATCATTTAGGAGTTTAATAAACTCTATTTGAAAGGTACTCTAGCGAATTATCAAGAAAAATTTATAGAGTTGAATTATAGTTCAATCCTGCTTTATTTCTAGTTTTGCGAATGGGTTAAAAGATGACCTCAAACCTAGAGTGAAGGCTTATGAACCTGTAACAGCAACCTATAGACAAGCTAAGTTGTATGAATTACCTTTGGAGTTAGAACACAAAAAGCAAAAATAGACTTTTAAGACTAGCCTTAATACTACTCTTAAATAGACCTACCCTATCTTCCATTAAAATCAAGGAACCATAACAACCAACCCACTTATAAAACAAATAAGAGCCCATAAATTGTGCTATAAATGGTGTAAATTTGTTTCAGGGCATGTTTGCAAGAGTAAACAATTGAATGTTATCGTTATAAAGGAAGGTGAAAAGAAACCATAAAAAAGTATAATTATGTTGTTGATATAAGATATTGGTCTAATCAAAAGCAACGAGTTAGTGAAATTAGGCTGGAAATTTCAATTAATTCCTTAATTGGTAGTACTAGACATTGCACTTTGAGAATTTAGGATAGCATAAAAAATAAACCTATTATTGTGTTAGACAAGCTAAAAATATTGCATGCTAAACATTCATCAATTACAATGGTTAAGGGAGAAACTGAATGCAAACAGCTAGAATAGTTGATGAAAGGGTGCATCTCTAATGATTTTAGAGCATTACCTAAGGGAGGCAGTGATAAAGTTTTGGGGTAGATTAGATAAAAAGGTTTAATCCACTCACCTTTGATTTTAACAATCTATCTATGATTTTTCATAAACATGTCAAATTGATGGAGCTAAATGAGGTATAGTTTAGCTCTAAAGTGGATAGTAAGTGACAAATTACAAAAGCTAGTTGAAAAAGACTAAGAAGTAATGGGAAAGATGTACATGATTACTATTGGCTATGCAAAATTAGAAACTCCAAAGGAGCAATAAGGCTTACTTAAAGAATATTTTAATGTTTTTGCTAACCTAAAATGATTGCCACCTCCCAAATCTCATGACCAGTGTATTCCTCTCAAGATTTGCTCTCAACTAGTTAAATTTAAGCCTTATAGATTCCTTAATTTATAGAAAACTAAAGTTGAAAAACAAATTAAGGAGATGTTGTCTTCTTTACTAATCCAAAATAGCAAGAGCCTATTTGCTTCTCTGAGCCTTTAGTCAAGAAAAAAAGATAGAGGTTGGAGAATATGTGTTTATTATAAACAGTTAAATGCCAACATAACAAAGGCCAAATTTCTTATCCCAATTATGGAATATTTGCTAGATGTAATCAAAGGGCCAAAAACATTTTCAAAGATAAATTTGAGATCAAGTTATTGACAGATTAGGGTCAAGCTAAAAGATATTCCAAAAACAACTTTTAAAACACATCATAGATATCATGAGTTCAAGATTGTGCCTTTTAGACTTACCAGTGCCTTTACAACATTTCAAGCATTAATGAATGATGTGTTTTCTTATCAAATAGGCAAATTAGATTGGCTTTGGGCTAGATCAACTCAATTTTGGTTTTTTACTTTATTTTTAAGTTCAATTTATTTTTGTTTCAGATCATTTCAGGTTCAAATTGTTTCAGTTTAAGGTCATTTTACGTTCTACCAATCTAGTTTAACACTTGTGTTAATCAAGTTCAAGCCATATTGGGCTCAGATTCAATACTTGGGTTAAAAAGGGTTTGGCTATTCAGGTCTATTAGGTTTGAAACTTGAGTTGTGCAAGTTTAAATCATTTGAGTTCAATTTATGAATTTTAAATTTAAATCAGATCAAATTTAAACATATTTTTTAATCAAGTCATATTTAATTAAATTTTTATTGAAATATAAAAATAAATAAAAGAACTTTGTATTATCCAAAAAAAAAGCTTTGATATATATCACTAATAAAATTTGTATTATCTATTTCAAATGTTTTCATTAATAAATTTAATCTAGTGAAAGGCAAATGATAAAAAAAAAAGTGCCTTTTTATTAAATAAATATTGACTATCAACATGGGTTTGGACATGAGTAGGTCCAATCTAAAAATTTTAAGCCATTTAGGGATTTCAAGCCCTAGAAACCAAAAAGGAAATATACTCTCATAATATTAAAGTTAGTCGAATGATGTATACCCTTGTAAGAAATATTAAAAATAAACAAATTAATTGAAAAAGAATAAAAAAATGTGATAAAGTATAAGCATGACTTTGAATAATCTTTTAAATTATTTAAAATGATAAATTAAAAATAATTAAAATTTACATTAAGTTAGTTTACTTTTACAATTTTAGTTTTTCATTAACCTTGAGATGTAAATGAATTAATTTGATAAAAAATAAAAAAAATTATATTTATATTTATATTAACGTTTTATTTTTTGTAAGTTAACTTTATATCAAATTAAAAATAATAAATTTATAAACACAAACATTTAACAAACACTAAATGTTAATACATTTATTAATTTTAATTATTTGTAAAGTATATCAGTTCAACTTTTTAAAATAAATAAAATAATAAATATTCACGTATAACATAAGCAAATACTAGTAACTATAAAAAACCAATTCCATTCCAACTAATATAAGATATTTTAAAATTACAAACTAATCATGTATTACAAAATTATCATAATAGTATAATTATATATTTCCTGGCTACACATATATAATTATTGCATTATTTTATATATAGATAAAAGAACAAAAATAGAAATCAGATCAATCTATACATGTAAAATGATATCAGTAGATTTTATCACAATTGAAATGATAATTGCAAGTTATGAAATTAAAGAAAATTAATCATTTATATTATAAGTATTATTTTCATTAACTTATGTTTTCAAGAGAAAAATATACTTAATTTAGGTTTAGATTATTTAAGATTAATTGTTTAGATGATTTTGAGTTATTCATTATGGATTTGGGTCATTTAAGATTCAAGTTGATCGATTTTAAATTGTTATCAAATGAATCTAAACTAGCTCCGGTAAATACACGGTCTAGATGCATACAATAAAAGCAATTTTTTTCCTTTCATTTCACTCTTCTAGATTTGTTTATCTCCACTCGCTTCTTTCTCTATATAACACAACCTGAAAGTCACCCTATTACCCTGATTCTGGCAATCGACACCGTGTCATTGTCGTTTACCACCTTCGGCTACTGCTCGCTAGCTCAGGTATTGTTCTCAAACTTTTCTTCTGTTTTATTATTATTATTTTAATTTTTTGGTACTGTGCTTTTGTTGCGTCGCTTCGTAGATGAAATCGTAGAGTTTTTGCTATGATTTTTGTTTGAATTTCTTTGGTTAAGGGTTTTTTTTTTCTATGTATTTTTTTCTAAAAAAATTGTAGATTTCTTCGTAGATGAAATTGTAGATTTTTTTTTTCCATGTCTTTCTCTTCTTAGGATTTTTGGATGAAACAAAATGATATACATCATTTTGGTATTGTGATGGGTTTTTGGGTGACAGAAGAATAAGTTTAGCTTGTTTAACCAATTTTTTTCAATTTTTTTTACTTTTCAAATTTTGATTTTACCTTTTTTATTTATGAGTTATGGTTTTTTTTTTTTCTAAATTTTAAAATTCTTACTTTAAAAATTATTCTAAAATGAAAATAAATAAATAAATAAATAGAAATAAGTACCAAAGAAAAAGAAAAGGTCATTCGTTTCGAACAAAAAAACGTGTCCATAAAAAGATTTTATATATATATAAAATATAGATTCGGTAAAAAAAAAAAAATAACAATAAAAATAAAAAACACGTGAATGGGAAAATAATTAAATTTATTTCTATTCTATTCTTTTCCATCCTTTTCTTTTCTCTTTCACGTTGGTTGCTTATATTTACAGTATAAATTTTAGGGATAAAACTCTCCTTTCCTTTCAAAAACACTTGAAAATCCAAATCAAGAACCCATCGCCGCCTTGGCCCTGAGTTGATCGTGTCGCCTTGAAGTTTCTGGCCCACTGTCTGATGATCCATGCAACATTTTCATGCCTAACCATGCTCTTGGCTGTGTTCACCGTGCTGCTTTTGGTGCTGCCACTTGTGCTGCCACCGTTGCCACCACCACCCTCGGTTCTACTTTTAATCCCAGTTCTGATGATGCTGGCTCTTCTTTTCCTTGCATTTTCGCACTCCAAAGTGCCCGATATCTCCTCCTATGCTTGATCCATAACGCCCTTAATGCATGTATATTCCAAGAAGTATTTTGATTAGAAATTTCATTTTACCCTTTCTTTTTTTGTTATATTTGAAATTGATTATGCATAGATTTCGCATGTTGACTTTGCTGCTGTGCTG
>JBBYHK010500590.1:0-14583 GCA_038382065.1 Adansonia grandidieri | reverse complement strand
CAGGAAAGAAAATGTGTCTTGCTCTTTAAGGACTAAAAGAAAATAAGTGCCATTAGCTCATGCAATAAAAAGGCATCATACTCTCTGAGGACTAAAATGAAAAGGGTGCCATCGATTTGTGTGGGCTTAAAAAAAAATGCGCCATGCTCTTTGAGGACTAAATGAAAGGGGTGCCATCGGCTTGTGTGGGCTTAAAAAAATAAAATGCATCCTGCTCTTTAAGGACTAAAAGGAAAAGGGTGCTATCAGCTTGTGTAGGCTTAAAAGAACTTTAAGGACTAAAATAAAAAGGATGCCACTAGCTTGTGTAGGCTTAAAAGAAAAAGAAAAGGCATCCTGCTCTTTGAGGACTAAAATGAAAGGGTGCCACCAGCTTGTGTGGGCTTAAAAGAAAAAGAAAAAGCATCCTACTCTTTGAGGACTAAAATGAAATGGTGTGGGCTTAAAAGCCATCCTGGTCTTTGAGGACTAGAATAAAAAGGATGCCACCAGCTTGTGTAGGCTTAGAAAAAAAGGCGTCTTGCTTTTTGAGGACTTAAAATGAAAGAATAGGGTCCTGCTCTTTGAGGACTTAAAATGTAACAAAAAGGTCCTGCTCTTTAAGGACAAAAAAAGAAAACGTCATTCTCTTTGAGGAGAAAGAAAGAAACGTCCTGCTATTTAAGGACAAAGGAAAAGAAGGTCTTACTCTTCAAGGACAAGAAAGAAAAGGTCTTGCTTTTTAAGGACAAGAAAAAAAATATCCTGCTCTTTGAAGAAAGAAAAAGAAAACATCCTGCTTTTTGAAGTCAAGAAAAGAAAATGTCCTGCTCTTTGAGGACAAAGAAAATGTCCACTCTTTGAGGACAAGGAAAAGAAAATGTCCTACTCTTTAAAGACAAAGAAAAGAAAGCGTACTGCTCTTTGAGGAAAGAAAAAAAAAGGTCCTGCTCTTTGAGGATAGGAAAAGAAAAAGTATTAAGATTAGCTATAAGCTTATGATGTCGAAGGTACTTACCTAAGATTTTTCAAGGTTTCTAGAAACAAAAAGTCATAACTTGTGCTGTTGACTAATTTACCTTTTGTATAGGGATTGGTCCCTAAAAGATGTTAAATCTTGTAGAATGCATAAGAATACATATGCATGTTTAAATAATGCAAAAGTTGTGTTTCCAAAGGCATAATTCATCAATTTTGGATCCTTCTCACATCTGATAAGGTGGCTTCTTGTCTCGATGACCAATAATGGTAATAAGAGGATTGTAAAATCTTATGATTAATGTTGGGAGGCTCTAGCTGTAAAAAGTTCATTAGGAAGCATGGGTGGTGCTTCTTTGCCAATTCTAACTCTAAAGAGCCTCTTTGACTGTTCAAATGTGTTAAACCTAGTTGTTCAGGTGCCAATTAAAGTAGGATTTTAGCCTTTCTTCTTCACTATAGGCTTTTCTAGGGGTAAAGTTTGAACACTTTTGAGGATACAAGATCAAAAAAGGTGGGACCAATCATGGCCCTAAAGTTCATTTTTTTCTCTAAACCTAACAAAATTCTCACAAAGTTCAATCTTTCTAAGCAATGCTATGAAATCTTGTTATTAGCTTTGTTCATTTATCAAGCACTATCAATTAAATGATAAACATGATGTAACATGGAATGGAGGCTTACGAAAAAGTTTTATGAGAAATCAAACAGTTGTATTCTTATTTGATTAAAAAATTTTGAAATACAAAAGACCAAAAAGAAGTCTGCCTAGTCGATTGGCTTCGATGCTGATGACATGAAATTTTTACTCCGTGCTTTTAGAGACTTTCTCTCGAGCAAATGATCCTTGTGGTGTTGGCCAAATCATAAGAAGATTCCTCAATTTGCCCCACGGTGGGGTGAAGGCCTCGAAGTGAGTTGTTTTTCATTTTCCAAGCATACGTGTGGATAAAGTTTGGTTAGCATAGAACATATAGGTAAGTTATGATTTGGTGTCTCGGTCAGAGTTATGAATATGAAGAAGATTGGTTTTACACTGATGATGATTTGGGCTTGACTTGGTTTGAATGGGTTTAGTTACTTAAGCCACCCTCTTAGGTTTTGAACTTAAGTAGGTTTTTTCATTTTTTTCTCTTTTTGTTTTTTCGGAGAATGGTGGGCAAAAGGCTAATAGAATACCCTTTCGGGTTTTTATCCTAAAGTCTTTTTAGGCATAGTATTTTTTATGGAATTGAAGTTCACAAGATTGGGTAGGTCATTGCCATCCATTTCAATTAAGATTAAAGCTCTTCTAGAGAATACACGCTTCACCACGTATGGTCTTTCACAATTTAGGGTTTATTTTTTGCAAACATCTTTATGGATTGGGAGAATTTGCTTAAGCACCAAGTCACCTTCTTGGAACTGATAAGGACAAACCATTTTGTCATAGGCTCCATCATGTGCTTTTGATACGTCTGCCTATGACAGATGGCTTTAATTCTCTTTTCTTCGATAAGATTAAGTTGCTTAAATCGATCTTTAACCTATTTGGCCTCTTCAAGTTGTGATTCCATTAAAACTCGAAGGGAAAGAATTTCAACCTCGATAGGTAGAACAATTTCCATGCCATAGACTAAGGAAAATAGTGTAGCACCTGTAGAAGTTTGTATGGCTGTGCGATAAGCATGTACAGCAAAGGGAACTTTTCATCCCAATCCTTGTACGTGTCAACCATTTTTTCGATTATCTTCTTGATATTCTTGTTGGCTACTTCTACTACCCCATTCATTTTTGGATGATATGGGACGAAATTTTGGTGCTAAATTTTGAACTGAGAACAGATTACTTGCATCATCTTATTTTTCAAGTTACATGCATTATCAGTAATGGTTTGTTCAAGAAGACCATATCCATAGATGATGTCCCATTTCATAAATTTGCACATGACAGATCTAGTGACATTGCCATAAGAAGCTACCTCAACCCATTTGGTGAAGTAGTCGATGGTAACTAGGATGAAACGATGTCCATTAGAAGTCTTAAGGGTGATTGGTCCAATCATGTCCGTGCCTCACATAGAAAATGGCCATGGGGCTACCATAATGTGCAATGGTACCGGAGGAACATGAATCTTGTTCGCATAGATTTGGCATTTGTGGCATATATGGGAATAGTTGATGCAATCCCTTTCTAGAGTCAACTAATAGTAGCCTGATTGCATGACTTGTTTTGCCATTCAGTGTCGTTAGCATGCATACCATAGATCCCTTTATGGACCTCCTCGAGGATTCTTTTGGCTTCTGAGAAGTCCACGCACCAGAGTAATACTTGGTCCCAACTCTTCTTGTATAGCATTCCACCATCCAAAATGAAGTTTGCAGCCATTCTTTGTGTGGTTTTTTTTATCATTTTCAGTGGCATGATCTGAGAATTGCTGATTTTTGATAAATAGAAGGATGTCATAATACTAGGGCAAACCATCTTTTTTTTCTTGATATTTTGGCAATATGCCAATGTTGAAAGAATGCTCATTTGAATAAGGGCAATGTCTGACTCTAGATTGACCTTAAACATGGATGATAAGGTGGCTAAGGCATCAGTAATTTGATTCTCTTCCCAAGGTAAATATCGAAAGCTAACATCATCAAATTTTTTTCTTAGTTCTGCGATTAAACTTTTATAATGAGTTAGTTTGGCATCATGTGTCTACCATTCCTCTTTCAATTAGTAAATGACTAGGGCTGAGTCTTCAAACACTCATAAGGTTTGGATGCCTCTTTCGATGGTGGCTTAGAGTCCCATGATGCAAGCCTTATATTCAGCTATATTGTTAGTGCAGTCGAAACTTAATCTTGTAGTGAAAGGATAATGGCTTCCCTTAGGTGAGATTAAAATTGCCCTAACTCCATGTCGTAACGCGTTTGAAGCACCATTGAAAAACATTCTCCAAGGTGAATCACTATCGGTTTCATTTTCCACCTCGGATATGCATATTAAGTCTTCATTAGGGAATTGGAAGTCCAAAGGTTGATAATCATCCATTGCTCGACAAGCCAAGAAATCTGCGATTACACTACTCTTGATGGCCCTTTGATTCACATATACAATTTTGTGTTTAGAAAGCAGGACTTGCCACCTAGCCAATCTCTTTAACAATGCAGGGGCTTTATATAAGTATTTGACGGGATCTAGTTTGGTGATCAACCACATGGTATGGTATAACATATATTGTCTTAACCTCATAGCTATCCAGACTAGAGTGCAACATAGCTTTTCTACTGTCTAGTAGTTATTTTCACATTCTGTGAACTTCTTACTTAAATAGTAGATAGCATGTTCTTTATTTCTCGAATCATCATACTGGCCTAATACACAGCCCATCAAACTATAAAAAACTGATAGATATAAAATTAGAGGTTTGCCTAGGATTGGGGGCACAAACATTGGAGGGCTTGAAAGGTATTACGTTACTTCATCGAAGGTTTCTTAACATTCTCCATTCCATTCTCTGAGATTTTGTTTATGAAATAGTCAAAGGATCGAGTTACATTTGTCGATCGATTGAGATATAAATTAGGCTATATAGTTCAATCTTTCTAAAAAGCTTTTCACCTCTTTTGGGGTTTGA
Organism: Adansonia grandidieri; assembly: GCA_038382065.1. Lineage (NCBI taxonomy): Eukaryota > Viridiplantae > Streptophyta > Magnoliopsida > Malvales > Malvaceae > Adansonia > Adansonia grandidieri. Next base: position 10,016 of record JBBYHK010500590.1, on the reverse strand, counting down.
GGTGGTGGAAAGCTTTGAATGGCCCTAACCTTGTTGGGGTCCACTTCTATTCCTTTTTCACTCATAATAAAGCCCAATAACTTATCGGATGTGACACCAAATGTGCATTTGGCAGGGTTTAACTTGAGCTGATATTTGCAAAAGCATTTAAAGAGCTTTCGCAAGTTGGCTGCATGTTTATTCTCTCTAGGTGACTTGGCGATCATGTCATCTACATAAACTTTTATCTTTTTGTGCATAAGGTCATGAAACAATGTCATCATTGCCCTTTGATAAGTTACCCCAGCATTTTTAAGCCTGAAATGCATCACTTTATAGCAAAAAGCTCCCCATATGGCCACGAAGGTGGTTTTTTTCCATGTCTTTAATCGCCATTTTGATTTGGTTGTATCCCAAAAATCCATCCATGAAAGAAAAAAGTGCATTTTTGGCAGTGTTGTCCACTAGGGTATCGATATAGGGTAAAAGAAAATTGTCTTTTGGACTAGCTCGATTCAAGTCCTTATAATCAACACACTTTCGCACCATACTATCCTTCTTGGGGACTAGGACTATATTGGCCACCCACTTAGGGTATTTGGCAACTTCGAGAAATCTTACTTGAAATTATTTCTTAACTTTTTCTTTGAACTTTAGTAGCATCTCAAGTTTTATCCTTTTAAGCTTTTGCTGTATAGGTTTACAATCAGGTTTAAGAGGAAGTTTATGGACTACGATGTCGGCATTTAACCCAAGCATATCCTGGTAAGATGAGGCAAACATGTCTCGATACTCTTAGAGAAGGTTTATCAAATGGTTTTGGGTTGATAGTTGTATAGAGGTTCCAATTTTGACTTTTTTTCGATCTTCTTCTATCCCAAGGTTTACAGTTTCGGTGGGTGTTTTATGAAGTAAAACCTATTTTTCTTCTAGTTCAATTATTTTGAGCAGATATGGGGATACAGGGTTGTTCTTAGAATCTTCTTCGTACTTAACCTCACCAGCGTAGATTGCTCACTTAAAGTTGATTTCCTGAGTCTCAGTGCAGACATTCATGTCATCTTCATTTGAATACCTAAAAATATGAAAAAGAATAATATGGGCAAAAAAGATATGTGGAATGAGGTGAAAATGGACACGATGAATGAAATGCATAATGCTCCATCATTTTTATTGATAATACTTAATAAAAGGTGCCCATGCAAAGGATCCCACAATGCTTTTGGGTGAAAGCATGTGGGTTTGGTTCATGGCATTACTTTGAAAAAGTTTTGAACAATACAGGGATTTTTGTCTCAGTCCAAACACTTGGAAAAACTCTAGAGGGCATAAGTGGGTCTTTCCACCCATTACTAATGGCTCTTCGATTTCATGGATAGAGAAATCCTCAAAAGTCTTCCTTAACACAAGCATGACGTTTGTCGAGTTAGTGTTAACATGTCCGCTTGAGTGAAAGTTCTTATGCAATAACGAAAATGTCATTGGTTCATGCCCCGTGTCTTGTCCCAACAAACGTGCTATTCTTTTCTCCTAATTCCTTTGGGCTTGCTTCTTTTTCTACTATGATTGGGCTTGAACCCCAATCTTCTCTTGTCAGTCTGATGGGTCACCTTTAGAGCTTTAGCAACTCCTTGGAGGCATCTTCCAAGCCCTTTTTCAACTCAAACACTTTTACTGACTATTAGTTTTAAGCCCATTTACGTGCTTCCTGATAGATGAAGCTTAATCATGGGCAACCCCTCTTTAACATAAGTGGCATTGATGAACTCAAATGATTGAAAAGAGGGTTCTGGAATGCCCTTATTAGGTTTAACATATGGGGTATCGGTCGAGGTAACAGTAATAATATTGTCTTCTCCACCAATACTGACAACGTTGTTTCCAATTACAACTTTAATTTTTAGTGCAAGGATGATGGAACTACTCTTGCAGAATGGATCCATGGCTTTTCTAAAAGGTAATTATATAATAGAGCAATGTCCATCACATAAAAATCAACCTCATAAGTTCATAGGCCTATTTGGAGTGGGATAGTGATGTTCCCCACAATGTTTTTACAGGTTTTGTCAAATACCCGCACGACTGTGTGACTGTTTCGAATGTGAGACGCATCAATAGAGAGCTTATTCAGGCATGACATAGGCATTACATTTAAAGCTGACCCATTATTGATGAGCACCTTGGGCAATATACTCCCTTTGCAATATGTGGTAATATGAAGGGCTTTATGACTTCCTCTTCCTCCTTGTGGAATCTCGTCATTGCTAAAGGATATGTAATTGTCAGCCATGATATTGTTCATTAGATGATCTAGCTGGCCTATAAAAATATTGGGAGAGAAATAGGCCTTAATCAAAACTTTCAGGAGTGCATTTCTATGACCTTTGGAGTTCAATAAAAGTGACAGTACGGATATTTTAGTAGGTTGCTTATTCAGCTGATCCATGATACTATATTCACTATGTTTGATGAACTTAAAAAACTCTATTGCTTCTTTCTCACTGATCGGTTCCTTGGTGGCTTTTGAATTTAACCTTTAGTTGCAGACTTAAGTGTTTGAATATTCTGGCTAGTGTCTTCTTGTTGAGCTTCATCTCTTAAGGCTGGTGGCACATAACACCTACCATTTTGAGTCAAGTGGCTCACCCTCGAAAGATCAATATTCGAGGCTAGTTGACTAGATTCTTTGATAATTAAGGTTTTACTCTCATAATTCTAAGGAATGGCCTTGTTGTTTTCGTAGGGGAATGAAGACGATAATTGAATAACCATCCTTGGTGTAGATGAGGCAAGAGTGGCCTGAGGATATGGTCGATTATCATACAAGATCAATGGTCTTTTGATGCCATAGGAGGGATCATCCCCATCCCCTTCTGTGGTGTTGACAGATGGAAGTGTCTCTATGGTTTGAATAGTCAAAGTCTGCTTCTTATCATAAAATTCGATGGTGTCTTCCTTCATCATTCTTTGGACCATGGCTCGAAAAACTTTACATATCTAAAGGGTATGACCATGTATTATATAGAAATCACAAAAGTTGTCTACTTCTTTTTTCTTCTCGACCACATTAACTAATTTGGCCTTTACCAGAATTTGCCAAACTGTGCTCATTGGCATTCTCAGCTCTTCCACATTTTTGTTGATCTCACAATTCTGCTCAACAATAAACTTTTCTAGGCTTGCGTCTACATAGTTTTGAGATAAATTGGCTACTTTGTGGAGCCTCAACTATCGTGTTGTTTTGATTTTTCCTTTCTTTTTACTCCTACTTAATTCCCTTTTAAAGCCTCATCCATCATCCTATAGAGTAGGACTATATTCATAAAGCTTTTAGGGGTTTTTTTTACCATTTCATCATAGTACGATGACTATAGTATGCCAATGAACCTAATGATCATTTCTTTCTCCATCAATAGTGGTTAAATTTAGGCAGCCTTTTCCATCCACCTAGAGGCATAATGCCTAAATCTTTCATTTGGCCACCTCTCCATACTCATAAGAGAAAGGCAAATCAGGACTCCATTGTCATTCACTTCCTCCTCTTTGATGACGTTAACAGATGGATAAGCCTCATAGAATTCTATCTCAGATCAGTCTATCATTCCTTGGACTATTTTTCAAAATGATAAACATTATTGTAAATCATGCCCTTGAGCATAGTAGTAGTAAGAGGACTTTGTGAATTCCTCTTTTGGGCTTATTATCCCAATCTCCCTGAATGCTTGCCACACTCTACTCATTAACGTCTTAACCTCTCTAACATCTCTTTTGATCCAACAGCTTTTCTCATCAATCATGGCAATTACCCTTGGTTCACCATGATGAGGGAGTAGGTTATCCCTAACATTTAGTCCAGGCCCTTACTCTATTTTGATTATGCCTCTTATCAGCAGGCCTTGTACCTGTCTCTTGAATGAGGTACAGTTCTCAATTGAGTGTCCCTATGTTCCAGCATGGTATTCATAATAAGCATTCTCATTACCAGCTAAGGTATGGTGGAGATTTTAGGTCTAAGAATACGAGGGTGACCAATCAATTGGCTAATAAGCGATTATAGATCTCTTTATATGAGTATAGTAATAGGTCAAAATGTTCCCTTTCTCAGGGTGCTTGATGATTACTTAGGACTCTGGCATTGTTTATGATGCGACCTTGCATGCTTTGAAGAGTATTTTAAACAAGATTTGGTATAAGGGTGACTATTGGAGCAATCCCAGTACAATGAACTGCTAGTGTCATTTGGTATGGGCTAAAACCTGGATACAACATACTTAGGGCATATACCCCTTGAGTTAAGCCTGAATTTTGAAGGAACTTTGCGGTGCTACTACTGATAGCGTTTACTTCTTTTTCTTTTCCTTTGTTGGTTTCTTAATCGACCCAGATGATTCTTCCATATATATTTTCCCACTCTTGATGGCATTATCAATCATCTCCCTTGATATGACTATACCAGCAAAATTCTTAATGGCGTTTCCCACTAACTTCTCATAGTGAGGAGCTTTCAAAGTGCTGATGAACATAACTGTCATTTCCCTTTCAGTTAATGGAGGCTGAACCTGAGCTGCCTCCTCCCTTCATCTTTGGGCATATTGCCTAAAACTCTCAGAGGTTTTTTTCTCCATGTTCATGAAGGAGAGGCGATCTGGGGCTCAATTAGATACATGCTTATATTGGTCGAGGAATGCACAAGCCAAATCTATTCATGTTTGAATCCTTATAGGGTCTAGCCTTATGTACCATTGGAGAGCTACCCCAGTTAAACTATCGTAAAAGCAATGGATTAGTAATTTTTCATTCTTCTTATATCCGATCATCTTACGATCATACATCCAAAGGTAGACAGTGGGATCTGTGGTCCTGTTATATTTTTCAAACTTTAGCAGCTCAAATTTATGCAGAATGATGAAACTGGAGACCAGTTCTAGAGCCTTCGCATCTATAATTCCAAATTTATCACTTCTTTTGATAGCTCAAAAATGTTTCTCTAGGTATTGGTATTTGTTTAAGTCTTCATCATTTTTAAAGACCTTTTTGCCCTTTCTTATTTTGCTTGTTCATCAAGATCTAGTACTATAGGTATAGCGGCTGAAGAGCCTTAAAGTAATAGTTTTGTTAATTCTACCATTTGAGATTAAAATTCTTCATTCCTATAGGCTGATTGTTTTTGAGATTCTCTATACATGAGTTCTAGTCACTCAATGCAGGACTGATGATCATTCTCCATGGCTTTACAACAGGTACTAGTGTTGAAATAATGATGAGCTAAAGATTCCACGTTTCAGGACACCTTCACTTTAGATTATTGATGGATTAGACCTTTAAAATATGTCATGACATGACATGAAAATGGATATGGAGAAGAAAAAGAATTATGTTATTGATGCAAAGCAGAATAAATGTTATTGATGCAAATGCAAGAGGGACAATTGGATTAGGAAATAGCTCCACCAATAGCATTTTTCATTGAAGCAATCAAAGTCTTGAATACATATGATTACATTCAAAACTGTCTGGCATGATTACATTATCTAATCACATGTTCTAAGAAATACAACAGTTCTTGTTCGTGAGCTCTAGTGGGTAAGATACTACATGCTAGAGATCAAGTCACGTCCATATATATTCGGCCTCCAACTGAGCTGCCTGAATTTGTTCAGTGAGATAACGATGATGAGTTCGATAATTTTGTCATGGCTGATCAACTATTCATTGCCATTCCTACTCCCATCGTTTTGAAGCCTATACTAATTCATCCACCTAATTTTAGCAAGCTTGTAAGTACTGCTCTAAGCCTTGAACCCTAATGGTTAACGTCTTATTCTCAACCTGATTTGATCTCAAATCTTGGACTTAAGCTTTTAACCGTGCATTTCTCTTTTGATAAGTCGATACGAGGGTTCGAGCTTTGACAAGCTTTTTTTTATAGTCTGTAGCCACTTCTTTCCACTGATATAGTTCTTTTTTGAGGGTGGCAATTTCTATTCTCCACTTGATTGAAGACTTGCCTTGGCATCGTGATTTGCTTGCTTTACTGACGGCCACATAGTCTTTTCTTAGACTCTCAGGATATTCTTTGAGATGACTCTTCTCCTTATCAGCTCATGTTACCTTACGTTCACATAGATAAAGATCCACTCAGATTGACTTTTTTCGTCTTTTAGGCAGGCAATTTCCTTGGTAAGAGTTGTCTTTTCTTGTTTGAATTCTCGTCTAAGCAATTTGATTATAGAAGGGAATTCTTTATCTATAGATGCAATAATGGATGGAGGCAAGGTATCATTGATGCGACGTATCTTTCATTCAATATACCCTAAGGTCAAACTACTTCCTCTCTAGTGTCTTTCCATGCAATGAGTTTGTCTCTAAGCATGGAAGGCTAACTAAATTTTTAACTTATAATTTGGCTTGCCATATTCAAGGTCACATGCCTCTAGGTCTTGAACAAAGGGGACAAATTGCTGACATTAAAATTATCGAAAGACCAGAATAGGTGCATAGCTAGTACTTCCCTATAACCTAATGAGTGGCACATAATTGTAATCCCTAAATTTGTACATGATGGTTTATGGAAAAAACCAAGCAGCCTTTCATGTCACTTCATCCCATTAAGATTCTAAAATTTCAAGATCCATTGCTCCTCAAACTTTTTGTAAAGCCATTTCTTCTCGAGGACTTTGGAGATAGGACTAAAGTCAGAGAAGCAATTGTATGGCCTCTTCTTTTTTTAGGCAAAAGTGGCTAACAAGCCACAGGTGAAGCATAGGTGCACAACCAATGAAATGTCATGTCCCTATTTTCTTGCAAAAATTAAGGGCTTAGATGGTTTCAGCGATGATAGTAGGTGCCAGGTTAATATTGCAACATAATTAAGAAACAAGATCTGCCACTGCCACTTCGACATAACCTAGCATCTTCGGGAAAATGACTAGGCCATATATCGCCAAAGCGAATATATCTTGCATTTTCTAAACATCGATGGTATTTGCCATTGTTTTTTTCAAACTAGTCCATGAATGCACTTATCGTTTCCCTTCTTCTTGATGTGACCCTCAATCCATGTCTCCGGTGCACTGAGAATCTAGGCCAATCTTTTCTTAAAAGTTGAAGGATTCGATGCCTTGTAATATATTATATCAGTCTTGGCCCTCTTGATGTTGAGCAGTGAGGTATATTGCTTTACTGTAGGGGTCAAATGATCATGGTTGATGGTAAAGCATCAATATGCGGGGTTCCAAAATTGGGAAGTGGCCTGCAGCAGATTAACATCCAAATGGACCTGAAGTAAAAGGGTAGTGTCCTTGTATCTCTTCGTGAATGATTCCTTCTTGGTACTATCCCATCTGGTCCATATATATTTTAGATCTTGCCAGTCTTCTGATGATATCCTATTTTGATCTTTTCATGCACTGTTAAGATATACTCTGGTTTTAGGACTCCCCATCTTCAGCTGTCATCGCATGGACTAGGCTCGAACTTTCTAGAAAGATTTCAACTCTGAGGTAGACTATTCCTCCATGATATACACCCCTTGATAGACACTACACCATTAGCTAATTGTCCTATGGAAATGATAAAAATGAAATGATGCATGCATGCAAAAGAGAACAAAAAGAGACGATAAGCTAACAACTATATAAAGAAATAATCACACAAAGGAACGAAAGCAACAAAATGAAAATGCCACTTAGAGGTTTGCCCCAAAAATAAACGGTATGATGCATAGAGACGAGCATAACAATCGGATAGCATCACAACATATCTACGTTAAGATTACCTATATGCGTGGTGATACAATACCACATAAGGACAGGCTTGACCAAACAAATGGTGACATTCGTTCATCAATATCTATATTAAATCATCAACATGGTGACTTATTTGGGTCAGATTATGAACTTCTAGCATCGTAGATGTGAACAATTGCTTATTACACCCACTTGCTAAAGAAGGGTGACCCATAGCACATTGTGGCATACCCTAAAGAAATTACCATAAAAATAACATGACAAATGTGAAGGACGATGTTCACCTATTGTTGCTTGTATAATATGGTACACATGAGTAAAAGTAAGAAGTGTTTTCCAGAGTGACCCTATTCTTCGGGTTATTATATCAGCATTCCAGTATGGTTTGACATCATTTAGCCTGTAGAGCTCACTATATGAGTTTAAATAGACGCCTAAATAGGTATTCGAATGGTTCCTCTATCTAGTAAGGACAGCCGAGGCACCCCGATCCTAGGCCCATCGCGAGTATGGTAGAACAGTTTTGACCCGGTGGATGTATTTCCCTATGCAAATGCAGAGGGTTACTCATGAGAGACATAGGTAATTTACATCCTAGAAGGTCTTGCCATGCCTATGCGGAGGGGTACTCATGAAGACGATGGCTCACTTCCTCCCAATAATTAGGATCCAAGCCACACCATGGTGTTTGGTGGCAATCTAGTGCAAAATGAAAGTGCACGGTATGCGTCAGGAAAACTATCAAACCTTTTTTATGTTACTCCATATTACCATACTTATTCAAATCAATATTCAATTCAAAAAGAAGGCGATCCCTAAAAAAGAATCACAAAATAAAGGCGTAAAAAGAAAAAAATTAGAAGGCAAAAAAGAGAGGGAATTATATGTAAATAATTATGGAAACTGAAGAACCAAGGACCAAGCAAGACATAGCTAGTAATAGGCCTAACTCTCTAAGTTTGTCGCCAGTGGAGTCACCAAGCTATCGACGTTCCACATGCCCAGCCTTTACAAACTTCAGACTATCTAAAGGGCCAAAGCGCCTTCGACTTAAAAAATTTTTGATGTTTGACATGAAGGACTAAAGGACCATCGGACGAATTGCTCATTCGGCTAGTCATGGATGGCCACCACGGAGTGGCCATAAACTTAGAGTTGCCACCAATCATTTTAAGTTAGGCATGATCAGATGCCTATTGAAAATAATACTAGAGATTCGTTGTTTTAGTTTGGGAGTTGGTTACATGTGGAGAAGGATTAGCACCCCCACAATGCCCAAAAATAGGTACCATCTAACTATATCTTATTTAAATCTCTATTTCCTCAGTTCCATTTTTATCATTATTTAAATATAATTCCTTCTAATGCATGAAATTTTGTAAAGATATGAGTCAGGTTTTAATAAAAATTTTATCCCCTACGCGCCTCGAAGAGGTGAGAAACATAGGGGTTCTAATGAAAATAATTTCTAGATATTTTTTAAAAAAATCAAACATCTCATGTCCGGTACTAGAGAGATATCGACATAAGATACCGTTTTGTGATTCTAAAAATAATTTTTTTTAAAGCATGAATGCTCGAGGCCCTTACAAGAGGAAACATATTAGTAAGATAGGAAATAAAATAATAAATAAATCCACAAAAATAAACACAAAAAAATAAAAAAAAAAGAATGATCAAAATGTATCTCGTAGTTGTCTTCGATTATTGATGAATAACCGAGATGACAACATTGAGACTTACTCAGATTCAGTGGAAATTTAAGGAGAAAAAGGTTTCGGTGACTTGAGAGGGAGAAAAGCTTGGATTTTAGAAGGAATACGAAAAGCGAGGTTAGAGTATCCCCTCAGAAGAGTGCGGTTGCAGTATCCCCAAAGGTAAAAATTTGATATCATATTGAGGTGAAAGTGGGGTTGGAGTATTCCCTCATAGTAGTGGGGTTGGAGTATTCCCAAAAATAGAGGTTTGATATTGGATTTGAGTTAAAAGTGGGGTTGGAGTATTCCCTCAGAATAGTGGAGTTAAAGTATCCCTGAAAATAAAAATTTTGACATTAAAAGGAATAGGTCATATTTTTGAAAAAAGAGAATCTTTAAAATCGAGATATGAAGTTTTGGCTAAAATGTTCTCTTTTGTTTAGCCTTGGTCCGAATCTAAAGGGCTTAGGCCATAGGATTAAGTCGAGTAGATCATGAGGCATGCGAATCTGGGGATTCCAGATAGCAAAGATTCAAAAAATCATAACTATTTCATCCGAGATGATTTGAAGGTAAATGAGATATTGTTGGA
>JBBYHK010500581.1:0-14583 GCA_038382065.1 Adansonia grandidieri | reverse complement strand
AAACCATAAAATGGGTTGAAATTTTTCAAAACTGATTTTATGGAATTTTGATGGGAATATTTAAAGAATTTTAAAGTCCAAAACTTGAGAAAATTCTACCAAAACTTTTATAGGTAAAAGAAAGCTTGTATTTCGAAGCCAAGAAAGTTTTAAAGAATACATTCAAAATTTTATAAAATGGGTTAAATACAACATATTATCCAAAACATTAATCATCAAAAATGAAAAAGGTGAAATTCTGTTTCACGAGCATAATACTCTCGATACTGTGAAAATTCAAAATTAATTAACAAAATTGACCATTTGACACCTCGTGGTAGAAAATGCTAATTTTTTCTTGAATATTTCTGATTTTTTGGAAGGAGTATTAGAATAAATACTACACAGGTGTCGGTAATAAAAATACGATGGTCAACTTTTCAAATTTTATGAAAAATCTTGAAAAATTCTTGGAAATGAAAATTTTGATCACAATATTATCTGCATGAATGATTTTCAAAATTTGACAAAATAATATTTAAAAACTAATTTTTTTTAAATATTTGTCCTTTTTATCTGAGATCGATCTTCGAATGGCACTTTTTCTGTCACATGCCAATATAACCATCTATGTGTGATAGAATCAGTTACAAAAATATGTAAACTATCCAGTAGAGGTCGATCTCTTTCAGGGCAATAGTTATATTCTCGATCTCAGATAGTTAGGACTACTAGAAAAAGGACCTGAATGAAATTAGGTATCTACAGCTACTCCTCTTTGGCTGTTGTTGAGAATTAGGAACAGGACAAAGATTAAATAGTTACATTTTCGTCTAGGTTGTAATGTTTTCAAAAAAAAAATAAAATTACATTATATTCACATTAAAATGTAAAAAACCAAGGGTAAAACCTAGGTCAAAGAGGAGTTGGCTAGGATGAATCCATACGAACCAACTAAGGAGTGACTAGGGAAAAACCATAGTTGAAAAAGGAATTGGTTAGGATGAAACCATATGAACCAACTAAGGGGTGGCCAAGGCAAAACCATAGTAAAAAAGGGGTTAATCGAGACAAAACCATATGAACCAACTAAGGATGACTAGGGCAAAACCTAGTCAAATAGACGGTTGGTCAAGACAAAACCATATTAACCAACTAAGGGATGACCAAAGGTAAACCATTGTCAAAAAAGGTGTTGGCTAAGATGAAACCATACGAACCAACTAAGGATGAACAGGGCAAAACCATAGTCGAAAAGGGATTGGTCAGGACAAAACCATACGAACCAACTAAAGAATGATTAGGGCAAAACCATAATTGAAAAAGGGTTGGCTAGGACAAAACCATACAAACCAATTAAAGAATGACTAGGGCAAAACCATAATTTGATGGGTTTCTTCGAAAAATGACATGAATCCAATGAGTTTACTCTTATACTTAAAGTTGAAGATATCTTTAAAAAATGTTATAACATTTTTTTTCTCTTAATGAAGGAAAAACTTAAAAGAATGTCCAAACCCAATCAGTCAAATTAAGCAATGCATCAATACCATCTAGGAGATGAAGACGAAGGACATGATGTGGAATACGTGGTCCCTAAAATTTTTTGTCAACAGCCGAAACAAACTGATAAAAGTAAGGGTAGCCTAATGGTTGAAGAATCAAATCTTTGGTCTTCTTTCCAAGAAATCATTCAATAGGACTTATTTTCCTCCTCAAGATGTGTTTTGACTTATGAAAATGACATGAATTCAATAACCACCACCAATGGATTTAGATATGACATCAAAGTCCTGAAATATTATTTCGGTTACTACCACCAAAAACTTTGGATGTGGCATCGAGGATTTTAGAAACTCTTTAAAATGCTTTGGATTTCACCACCGAAGATTTATTTTTTAAACAAAAACTTCTGAAATACTTTGAATTTAAAAACTATTTAAAATTCTTTGAATATCACCATCGAAAACTTCAAAAACTCTTTTAAATGCTTCAAATATCATCATCGAAGCTTTGTTTAAAAAATTTTGAATGCTTTGAATATCACCATCGAAGACTTGTTTTGGTGTAAATTATATTAAATGCTTCGAATATCACCATTGAAGCTTTAAAAACTTTTGAATGCTTTGAATATCACCATTCAAGCTTTAAAAACTCTTTTAAATGCTTCAAATATCACCATCAAACCTTTTGAAATTCTTTTAAATGAAAATTTTTAAATACTTCGAATATCACCATAAAAGCTTAGCCTTCTTTAGCTACCTAACAATAGGATTGACTGGAGAGGCAATAGATTTCTCCAAAGCCTTTTTCACCTACCTGACAATAGGATTGCGTGAAGAGGCAATAAAAATCTATCAAAATTTGGAAAGTTCTTTAAAATGCTTCGAATATCACCATCGAAGCTTTAAAAACATTTTGAATGCTTCAAATATCACCATTAAAGCCTTATGCCTTCTTCACCTATCTGATAAGAGGATTGCGTGAAGAGGCGATAGATTTCTTCAAGGGATTGTTTAATTTTTCTTGAAAAGTTATTAGATATCGAATATCATATTAGTATTCATCAATTCAAAGATATAATTTATATAATTGGATAAATATCTACTTAAGGCATATTTACAAACTTTTATTGGAATCATGAAAAGTATCATATCTCATCAAAATTTTAGGATTTACATAACGATATCACCTTCTAATTATAGCTTGGGAGAGAATTTACTTGATCAAAAACTGTGAAACTTTCAAAATAATTTCAATCATGAATTTTACAATATGAAGGATAATGGATATGCTATTTTCATCATGATGTTAAAGCTTTCTTATGATCTATGATCACCATGAGGGAGATTTTTGAATGAAATGAAGAAATGAATTTACAGGCACAAATGGGGTGACACTGCTAAAATTTATCTTGAGGAAATTGATATGATAAGATTGAGGTTTATCAAGATTAAATCTAAGTGAATGTTCCTTTTATGGGAATTCCTTGAAAGGCAAGCAATTAAGTTATAACATCTTTTTAATCTTTAAATACACTAGTCTAACAGATGTTAAACTAGTGCTAGTAAACACCAAATCTTGAAGGGTTGATTTTAAAGGCTTTTGATAAACATCAATTCCCAAGGTTGGGCATAAAAATTCTAAAAGTTTATTTTGAAAGTAATTAATGTTTGGGCATTTGATTCAACATTTTGCTCATATCATAAAATTTCTAGAGATTTGGAATCATTTATGAGTTAACATGAAAACTTCTCTTCCATTAGTGTCTATATTTGTTGATTTAAAAGCGAATCCAAGACTTTTAGGCTTGCCCTATTATATTCTTGAGGACTCAAAAATCATTCAAAAATATGAATTTATAAAAAGCTTCCTAAGAATATCCTGACAGCTCAGATAGCTATGTTTGATCAAAATGGACTTTGTTAGGTACTTAATGTAGGCCATGGTTCTTAGTCTAGAAAGAAAGGATAAATAGGCCCAAATCAAGTGTTTAAGGGTGATTGAATTAAAGATTTCTTCTCTTTAAAAGAAATTTGATCCGGATATCTTCTAAAGCATAACACATCTACATTTCTTCATCTACTTTTGCTTTCTTTATTTTTTATTTTGAAAGGACTTGAAATTTAAACTTTCCTGATTTATTTTTTTTACTTTGAAGAAACTTGAAATTTGATTTTTTTTATTTTTTTACTTTGAATATTTGAACTTGAAACTCAAACTTTCCTGAACTTGGTTTCTGACTTTATCGTGACAACAGAGTTATTCTTCTTGTAACTTCAAGGAAAAATTTGCTTATTCTGATTTTAAAGCTTGCTTCACTTGCACCCCAGCATAAAAGGTGATCTTTGATTAGGGCCTAAAAAAAGAATAAATTATCAAGCTCAAAAGGGATTGTATAGGAAATAATTTTTACTTCGGCAAAAAAATAAAGAAAAAAGGTCATTTGTCAATTCAAGTAAATCCATTTGAGCTAGCAAGCATTTCACTAGGAAAAAAAAAAATTTTTTTTTGAAATCATTTTAAATACCTCAATAACATAAAGTTGCACTCAATTTTTCTTTAAGAACTTTGGCTTAATGGATGCCTCTTGACATTTGCAGCCACTAATGAATCATGGTTTTGGTTGAGCCTTTAGGCGAAAAATTGAATTGGTATGGGAAAATCTCGAATGTTATATCTTATTTATTAGGCATTAGATAAAAAAAGTTTTATCCAAACGAAATTTGGGCTCATATCGACTCACATTCTTCCTAAAACAAGGATTTGGATTAGTGTCAAGAAAATAATGGTAAAATTTTATCTAAATATGGAGATCTCGAAATCGCTATCATTATTTTAACACATATTAAACTATCGATATTTGAACCTTTTAAGAGCATAACCTATTTTTTCAACCTTTAAGGAATCTGTAGAAAATGAACATTTAGATGCAAAAGGCCTATGGTTGTGAAAGGTGCATAATTGAATGTCTAGGGCAATTATTGATAACTCTATAAAATAGAGTTATTTAGTCTCATTATACATATTAAATCAGCTAGGTCTTAGAGATTTTTATTTAAATATCATCCATATTTAGTAGTTTTTAATTTCGTAATGTTTTATTTATTTTTAATAGTTTTTAATTTAGTCTTTTTTACTTTCCTTATATTTTGATTACTTAGTTATTTAAATAATTTTCATATTTTTGTAGGTCAAAACCCTAAGGAGCTTCCAAAAATATAACAACTTAATGAAGAAGGAAAGTTGACTAAAAAAAGAAAGGTGATTCCAAGTTGGAAAATTCCAAAGAAACATGCTCAAGTTACTTGTAAATCAAGTCTCTCTACTTCAGGGTTTTGCCTATAAATAGGATTCTTATGTTTAGATTTCAGAGGCATCCTTGGATACTTTATAGCTATTAGTTTTAAAGAAGAAGAGAAGCTATCAAGATTTTGCAATAGGAGAAAGATTGGAGAAGTTAAAGATCGAGATTTAACAATTCTCAATTTTTTCCTTTCCTTTCATCTTTTTATCTTTATTGTAATATTTATGATGGTGGAACTTCATTGTTTTGTATTTTATTTAATCAATATTAGCTAAATTTATTTTTGTAGGATTACAATGGAACTTAACATGTAGTTTGAATTATTTTATTTTTCTTTTCTTGATTTAATGTTAATTGAGTTGCTTGTTCAATCTTGTTCTTAATGTTTCTAGTTGCTTGGCCACCAATTAGATTGATTTGGTAACCTTAATGAACTTGGAAAAAGGAATTTTGGTTTAGACCTAGATTTAATGACATGTTTCATATTCATTTATTATGATGAATTAATTTGCATGTTAGATAGGAATATACGAGTATGCCATATGTAACCAAATTAGGGTATAAGCTTAATGAGTTTCTTTTAATTCAATTTGCATAGGAATGTAGTAAATTGGTTGAAAGAGATATTTTTATAAGACCATCGGAAGATACTTATAAATAAATTAGAACTCTAGGTTAACAACTCAATATCATTAGTCAAGTTAAGAGGATAAATAAATTCAAATAAAGTGTTGAGGAAAATTGTAATCCAAGGTTTTTATTATTGATTAAATAAACCTCATTTAAATTTCTTTGCTATTTAGTTAAATTTAATTTAGTTAGTTTAGTTTAATTTTAATTTTAATTAATAATCTATTAATTATTTGTTTGAATAAAATTAAATTATGTTAATTTTAGTACTTAGCAGATTTAGTACAATTCCTTGTGGGAACGATACTCTATTCATTACTATATTACTTGATACGATACATGCACTTGCGTGGTATAAATTTGACAACAAGTTTTTGGCACCATTGTTGGGGAGTTGTTTTACTAAATTATTTTGCTAATATTAATAAAAGCAAATTAAATCTTACTTTAAAAATTTTTTATTTTATTTTTTTAGGTACCTTTTACTATTGTAAGCGAAGAACGAGAAACTTGGAACTTGTCCCTTTTCATTTAGAACCCAAAAGAACATTTCATCGACGTCGAAGGGAGAATTTACAAGCTTTGACTCAAAATAATACAATGGCCGAAGAAAAAGATACAAAATGTCTACGGGAATTTTCTATCCCTCTTGCATAAAGCATTTATTCTAGTATCCGGAGACCTGCTATTCAAGCCAACAACTTTGAGATAAAGCTAGATTATTCAGATGATTCATACATCAGTTCAATTTAGTGGTCTACCCAATGAAGATCCTAATGCTCACATTATGAACCTTTTAGAAATATGTGATACTTTTAAGCACAATGGAGTATTAGATGATGTAATCAGATTGAGACTATTTCTTTTTTCAATTCAGGACAACGCAAAGAGTTGGTTGAATTAACTTCCAGTTGGCTCTATCACTACTTGGGATGACTTGGCTTAAAAGTTTCTTGCCAAAATATTTTTTTCCGGCCAATACAGCAAGGTTGAGGAATGACATCACTTCCTTTATGCAGTATGACTCAGAATCACAATATGAAGCTTGGGAAAGACCCAAGGAGTTGCTTCAAAAATGTCCTAATCATGGTTTTCCCAAATGGCTTAAAGTTTAGACTTTTTACAATGGAATGATAGGTCAAATAAGAATTATTATTGATGCTGAAGCTGGTGGTTCATTTATGGGAAGATCATCGGATGAAGCTTATGAGTTATTTAAGGAGATGGCATCCAATAATGATCATTGGTCCATCGAAAGAAGTTTGCCAAGACAAGTTGCAGGAGTTCATGAAACTGATGCCATTACTTCACTTTATGCTAAACTTACGGCAATCATAAGGAAACTAGATGCTATGAGTGTACATTCAGTTCCAAGTTCTTTTGTGGTTTACGAATTATATAGGGATAGACATTCTACAGAGTAGTGCTCTAACTATGTTGAATCAGTTAACTACATTAGAAATTATAATAGGCAGCAAAATAACCCTTATTCAAATACTTATAATCCAGGTTGGTGAAATCATCCAAACTTTTCTTGGAATAATAACCAAGGACCTTCAACTGCAAATAGGCAAGCATTTCTGCTTGGATTTTCTCAGCAAGCTCGGGTCTCTAACCAAGCTTGAGTTCCAGTTCAAAAAAGAAAGCCATCAATAGAAGATGTGTTTATGGAGCCGAGGGCGAAAAATGAAGGTCAAGACGATATAATTCAGACCCTAGCAACATCTCTTAGGAATCTTGAGACATAAGTTGGGCAGAGTGCCCCTTCCATCAATAATCGACCTTTAGGAATGCTTCCAAGTAACATTGAACCCAATCCGAGAAGAGACAAAAAAGAGCATTGCAAGGTCATCACATTAAAGAATAGTAGAGAGATAGAGAATGCAGAAAATAAGCTAGATTTTTTTAAAGAAAAAGAAGAGGGTAAAAAAGAAGTCAACAAGATCCAACAACAACCTCAGGGTTATCCACCACCACCTTTTCCACAGCATCTTTAGAAGCAAAAACTTGACAATCAATTCCAGAAGTTCCTTGAGGTATTCAAAAAACTTCACATTAATATTCCTTTTGCTAAAGCCTTGGAACAGATGCCTAGCTATATCAAATTCACGAAAGATATCTTGTGAAAAAAAAGGAAATTGGGTGAATTTGAGACTGTCACACTTACTGAAGAGTGCAGTGCTATATAGCAAAAGAAACTTCCACACGAACTCAAAGATCTAGGAAGTTTTACTATTCCATGCACCATTGGGAACCAATTCTTTAGGAAAGCATTATGTGGACTTGGTGCAAGCATAAATTTGATGCCTTTTTCCATTTACAAGAATCTAGGTTTAGGGGAGGTAAAACCCACCACAGTCACTTTACAATTGGTAAGCAGATCCTACACATATCCGAAGGGTATTGTTGAAGATGTCTTGGTGAAAGTTGACAAATTTATCTTCCCAGTTGATTTCATAATTCTAGACATGAAAGAAGATTGTGAAATACCCATCATTCTAGGGAGATCTTTTCTAGCAATTGGTAGAACTCTCATTGATGTACAAAAAGGTGAACTTACTATGAGAGTTCAAGACCGAGAGGTAACATTTAATGTTTTTAAAGCTATGAAATTCCCTAATGAATCTGATGAATGTTTTGCTGTAAATATGGTAGATAGGGAAACAAATAAAGTTTTTATAGAAAGCTATCCTGTCGATCATTGGGAAGCAACATTGGAATCCACTTCCGAAAGGGATGATGAAGAGTTTATCGAATGTTTGAGGTTGCTTAATTCACCACATTCAATTAAATCTAATTCTAAATTCAAGATTTTAGGACCTTTATCTGATACACCAACCAAACCTTCCATCGAGAAGCCACCTTTGTTAGAGCTTAAACAACTCCCTTTACATTTGAGGTATGCTTTTCTTGGCCAAAATTCTACTTTGCTTGTTGTTATCTTTTCTTCTTTTAATGACGAACAGGAAGATAAACTACTTAAAGTGCTTAGAGAGCATATTAGAGCATTGGGGTGGTCAATTGCTGATATCAAGGGGATTAGTCCTTCAATTTGCATAATTAAGATCCTCCTTAAAGATAATCATAAGGCCACCATAGAGCATTAATGCTGACTTAATCCCATCATGAAAGATATGGTTAAGAAAGATATTATTAAGTGGTTGGATGCATGTATCATTTATCCTATCTCTGATAGTTCTTGGGTGAGTCCAGTCGAATATGTGTCAAAGAAAAAAAAGGATGACCGTAGTGTCCAATGACAATAATGAGCTCATTCCAACAAGAACGGTGAACAGTTGGCGAGTTTGCATGGATTATAGGAAGCTTAACAAAGCTACTAGGAAGGATTACTTACCCTTGCCTTTCATTAATCAAATGCTTGACAAGTTAGCTGGTAAAGAATTTTACTATTTCCTAGATGGTTATTCAGGATACAATTAGATTGCCATAGCACCAAATGATCAAGAGAAGAGCACTTTCACATGCCCTTATGGGAATTTTGCTTTTCGAAGAATGCCATTCAGACTATGTAATGCTCCGGTAACCTTCCAAAGATGCATGATGGCTTTATTTTTTGACATGGTGGAAAATTTCCTAGAGGTATTTATGGATGATTTTTCAATTTTTGGAAACTTTTTTTTATGAATGTTTGTATAATTGAGGTCTAGTGCTATAAAGATGTAAAGAAACCAATTTGGTCCTAAAGTGGAAAAAATGCCATTTCATGGTACAAGAAGGCATTGTTTTGGCACATTTAGTTTCAAAGATAAGCATATAATGGACAAGGCAAAGATGAAGATAATTGAAAAAATTTTAGCTCTAATATCAACCAAAGAAATTCAAAGTTTTCTCTATCATGTTGAATTTTATCGAAGATTCATTAAAGACTTCTTAAAGATGTCCAAACCACTTTTCAATCTCTTAAAAAAAAAGGTACCATTTAATTTTGATAATGCATGTTTAGCCTCTTTTCTAGAATTGAAGAAAAGATTGCTTTCTGCTTCTATTATTATTGTCCCGGATTGGAATTTTCCTTTTGAACTCAGGTTTGATGCAAGTGATTTTGCAGTTGGTTCGGTATTAGGTAAAAAAAAAGAAAAGGTTTTTCATCTCATATATTATGCAAGCAAAACTTTAACATATGCTCAAATAAATTATACTACTACTAAAAAATAATTTTGCTGTTGATAAATTTAGATCATATCTTATGGGCACTAAAGTTATTGTTTATACTGACCACTTTACTATTAAATATTTGATTGAAAAGAAAGATGCCAAACCAAGATTGATCCGATGGATACTACTTTTGCAAGAATTCAATTTAGAAATTCATGATAGAAAAAGAATAGAAAATTAAGTGGCAGATTATCTCTCAAGATTGGACAAAGGGGCAAATGTTGGCGATTCCACCCAAATTAATGAGACATTTCCTGATGAGTGGCTTTTCCAGGTAAATAAAAAACAATTACCATGGTATGCTATGTCAATTATATTGTAAGTAAAGTTTTTCCTTCTGATTTAACTTCTTAACAAAAGAAAAAATTTTTGCATGATGTTAAGTATTATTTTTGGGATGAACCTTTCTTGTTTAAGTAATGTGTAGATTAGATTATTAGAAAATGTGTACCAAAGGAAGAAACAGTAAATATTTTGCAGCATTGTCATTCATCAGATTATGGTGGACATTTTGGAGGAGAAAGAACTGTAGCCAAAGTGCTACAATCAGGCTTCTACTAGCCAACTCTTTTTAAAGATGTTCACTAATTGTTTTGAGATGTGACATGTGTCAAATAGTAGGCAACATATCAAGGAGAAATGAGATGCCACTCCATAACACCCTAGAAGTAAAGCTTTTTTTATGTATGAGGTATTAATTTTATGGGACCATTAATTTCCTCGTACAATAATCTTTACATTCTAGTTGCTGTAGATTATGTCTCAAAGTGGGTTGAAGTAACCCCCTATCCAACCAATGATTCAAAGGTCATAATGAACTTCTTGAAAAAGAATATATTCACCCGGTTTGGCACACCAAGAGCTATCATTAGTGATGAGGGTTCACACTTTTGCAATAAACATTTCAAAGCCCGCATTTGCTAAATCGGGGTTAAACATAAACTTCCCATAGCCTACCATCGCCAAACAAGCGGCCAATTTGAAGTTTCAAACTGATAAATCAAGAGGATATTGGAGAAAACAGTTAGCCTGACCAGAAAAGATTGGTCTAAGAGATTGGATGATGCATTATGGGCATACCAAATTGCTTATAAAACACCCATCGGGATGTCTCCCTATAAATTAGTTTTTAGTAAAGCTTGTTATATTTCGGTAAAGCTTGAACATAAAGCATATTAGGCAATTAAGAATTTGAATTTTGATCTTCATGCCGCTGGTGAAAGGCAATTGTTGCAGCTAAATAAAATGGATGACTTTCAACTTCAAGCTTATGAAAATACTAAGATTTACAAGGAAAAGACAAAAAGATGGCATGATAAAAAGATTCTTGAGCAGAAGTTTGAGCCAAGTCAATATGTTCTTCTCTATAATTCACGTTTGAAGTTATTTTTGGGAAAACTTAAGTCTCAATGGTTCAGACATTTCAAAATCACAAAAATGTTCCTATACGATGTAATCAAAGTTGTAGATGATAGCTCCAACCAAAGTTTCAAAGTTGATGGGTAGAGACTGAAACATTATTAGGGAGGTGGATTTGATCGCCAAAAGTCCTCAATCACCTTAGTCAGCCCAAAATGATCAAAAAATAGTCAAGCCGATGATTATAAATCAGGTGCTTCTTAAGAGGCAACCTAAGTTTCTTCCTTTCTTAACATTTTTATTTTATGATGTACATTTATTTTTTTATTTTTCTAAGATTAAAAAAAAGAGCATGGCACTGCAGCACCCATTTATTTCGAGACTCAGCGTTGCGACATCTAGATACAAAAAAAAAAATTAGAGAGTGAAGGGCATTATGGTGCCCTGGGAAGTTGAAGCCTAGCGTTGCGATGTTGTAGCCCCAGCTTGAAAAAAATTTACTTTATAAAAAAACCCAAAACTCTAACCCGATTCTCGAGAACCTATTCTTATCCTTTCCTAACACTTTTCTTTTTTACTTAAAACACTCACCGACCATAAAAATCACCATAAAAACACTAAATTACTTGAATTTATCTCTTATCTCCATGATTTCTCTCCTTTACATAGGATTCAGGTAAGCTTTTCAAATGGATTTATGCTCTCTTTTTCTCTTTCTTTCTCTCTAGAAGTCATCCAACACACTCCAAGCAAGTGCGTTTCATGAATTTTTGGAGATTTTTCATTAAATTTACATAAGGGTAAGTTTTATTTCAGTTAATTTTATTTCTATATTGTTAATTGTGGAAAATTATAAAGAATTTGAGTTTGGGCATTCTTTTGTGGTGTTTAGTGTGATTATTAGATTTTAATCAATCTTATGTACAATGCTATATCTTAGAAGGTGGTGATTGTTGAAATTTGCATAATGGGTGTTGTTGGATATAGAGATTAGTGAGTGATTATTGTGAATTTATTGAGTTTATGCTTCATACTTACATAGAAATTAATTGTTGCTTTGGTATTTAAAATTTTACTTATCATTTAGTTAATTGTTGGTGTGTTTAAGCTTGCTTACTATTTTAAAAAAAGAAATTATTATAGCACCAAAAAGGACTAAAATAATTTCCAGTGAAAGTTATTTTTAACAAAAATTTGTGTCTGAAAAGGCTTTGCAATGGTTTACCCAAGCACGGGATGTGAAAATCTCGATTACACAAAGAGTTTTGGATTTAATTCCTAGAAACTACCTAGCTATTGACAATATCATAACTTCTAGAAAATAGGACAAATTTTGTGAACCTCCTAAGTAAAATGGGTGGTCAAGAAGTACCAACTCGACCAACATCAAGTAGGGCTAACAGTTAATCAACGTTTGGCTAATCTTGAAGCAAAAATGGCTTATCAAATGGAATGTAATCAAGCCATGGAGCAGATGTTACATTTCTTTAGAAATCAACTGGGCTTAAACATGACAAATTGCCTTCGAATGCCTCCACAACCACATCTACCCCACATGGAACAACTTGGTGGAGACAAGAACGAGGAAGAGGATAATGATGCTTAGACACTCTCGTCTATCACCTCATCCAATGAAAGAGGAGTATTCTTGATCTTAACTCCTATTCATTTTTGCATATTAGGGACAATGCTTTGTTTAAGTTTAGAGGTGTTTTAGAATGAGTAAAGTTTAGGGAATAATTTGCATTTAGCTTTCATGCATTCGCATTTTTAAAGCTTTTTTAGTACATTTTAAAATTTTTTTTGATTGAAATGTTTGTGCTAAATATGATGAAATCCTTATCCAATGATGAAAATTTAGTTATTCATTTATCTTGATTCTTGGAAAAATATAAGCATGATTTAATTTTGTAATTAGATTATTTTGTTTTTCTCATTGTTAGGATGTGATTTCCGAATTCTAAACACTTGATCTCTTGCTTTGATTTGTATTGCTTATGTGAAGACCGTTTATATTGATATAAATTACAATTAATTATAGAGGCTTAGAATTTGTTTAATTCTCTCTTGAGGTGAAATCCTAGACAACACTAAGTTAAAAAGATGATTTAGGCCATCTTTTTTTGGCGGAAATTTTATTCTTTTCTTTTCTTTTTTTTTCAATTTCATTTCATTCATTTATTTTTTGTTTTTGTCTTATTTGTATCAAAAATTGAGATGCATTAATTTGATATGAAATTAATGGTCATTCCCAAATATTTTATCATGATTACACAGATATTATCAACTAATAGGCAGTTAGAATCCAACTAAATTAGTTTAAAGAAAAATTGGAAGTCAACTAGACTAATATCCATGAAACTAGTAGAAAACAATTAGTAATTAAAGTAAAATTAAAATGATGATAATAAAATAGGAAATTAATAATTAATAATCATAAGCAAAATTCTGGAAATAAAATAATGAAAAAAAACCTAATTAGAACTTCAAAACTCAAAAATTAATTTAATATGAATTTAATAAAAATATTTGATGAATTTTAAAAATTATAAGCTCGAAAATGTCCTCTTGAAAAAATTATAAAATAGAAAACTCTGTAATTTGAAAATGAGAAAAATCCATCAAATGGGTTGAAAATTTTCAAAATTGATTTTATGCAATTTAATAAGAATATTTAAAGAATTTTAAAGTTCAAAACTTGAAAAAATTTTACCAAAAATTTTTCAAGTAAAAGAAAGCTTGTATTTCAAAACTAAGAAAATTTTAAAGAATACATTCAAAATTATATAAAATGGGTTAAAAACAACAAATTATTGAAAACATTAATCATAAAAAATAAAAGAGTTGAAATTCTGAAATCTAGAATAAATTTAATCAGGAATCACAATATTGTGAAATTCAAAATTAATTAACAAAATTGACAATTTGACACCTTATGGTAGAAAATGCCAATATTCATTTTTTCTTGAATATTTTTGATTTTTCAAAATGCATGTTGGCATAAATACTGCCTAGGTATCAGTAAAAAATATGATGATCAATTTTTTTTTTTAGTTTTACAAAAAAATCTCAAAAAATTCTTAAAAATGAGAAATTTGACCGTGATATTATCTGTAGGAATGACTTTCAAAATTTAATGAAACAATATTTAAAAACTTATTTTTCTTTTAAATATTCATCTTTTTTATTCAAGGTCAGTTTTCGAATGGTGTTTTTTCTGTCACGTGTCAATGTGGCCATCTATGTGTGACAGAATAAGTTACAAAAATGTGTAAGCTATCCGGTAGAGGTCAACCTCTATCAAAGCACTAGTTATATTCCTAATCTCGAATAACTAGGACTACTAGAAAGATGACTCGGACGAAATTAGGTGTCTATAAATAGATATCATATCCTAAAGGTCCCATTGCCTTTTTCTTGCTACACTTTTTATCCTCCTAGCAGTTTGTTTATTATGAACCCTTACCTTCGTACTAAAGGATGACATTTGCTAGTCCTAATAGTGTAAACATGTATGAAAAAGAAAAAACACAACATATAAGTATTAAGTCATTCTTCAACAATAACCTCAATTCAGAAATTATCTCTATTCAACATGTATGGGAAATTCATGCATAATATCAAATACATAA
>JBBYHK010500560.1:0-14585 GCA_038382065.1 Adansonia grandidieri | reverse complement strand
AGCAGAAAAAAACTATTTTTATTGGTCATAAAAGAGGAGGATACAAGCTATTCAATCTTGTGACGAAAAAAGTCATTATTAGCTGGGATGTCACTTTTGCTAAAGAAGAAGCTTGGAACTGGAATGAGAACAATCCTAGAGATAAAAAAAAAGTGTATTTTTTCTCTTATTGAAGAAAAAGCAGAAGTGCCCAGCATTAATGAAGAACCTCCAGCGCGATCTACCTTATGCGAAAGTCAAGTTGAACTTGAGAGGCCTCGACGCTGTTGCCAGCCACCACTACATCTACAAGATTATGAGGTAAATCTTGATGATCGTGTTGATGATGATGGAGAGTTAGTGCATTTTGCCTTCTTTGCAAATGTTGAACCTGTAACATTAGAGGAAGCAATTCAAAATCCAAAATGGATGACAGCCATGCGTGAAGAACTTAAAGCAATTGAAAGAAACAATACATGGGTCCTTACTGATCTCCCACAAGGCCATAAAGTAATTGATGTCAAGTGGATTTTCAAAACAAAAATAACAGCAAATGGAGTGGTGGAAAGATACAAAGTAAGGTTGGTGGCAAGAGGATTTGAACAACATTCAGGCTATGATTATCAAGAGGTGTTTGCTCCGGTAGCTCGAATGGAAACAATCAGACTTATGATTGCTATGGCTGCAAAAAAGCATTGGAAAATCCATCAAATGGACGTAAAGTCGGCTTTCCTTAACGGTCCACTTGAAGAGGAGGTGTTTGTCAAACAACCACCTGGTTTTGTGAGGCAAGGCAGCAAGGACAGAGTTTACAAGCTGAAAAAAGCATTACATGGCCTAAAACAAGCTCCACGGGCTTGGAATAGGTGCATTGATTCTTTTTTCCTTGATGACGGCTTCAATAAATGCTCTTTTGAGCATGCCTTATATGTGAAGGTCAGCAATTCTGGTGATGTTTTGATGGTATGTTTATATGTTGATGATTTATTATTTACAAGCAACAGTACAAACTTGATTGAAACCTTCAAGCAATCCATTATGAAAGAATTTGAGATGACTGATCTGGGTCTTATGTCATATTTCCTTGGTGTTGAAGTGGTTCAAAGAGATAATGGAATTTTTATATCTGAAAAGAAATATGTTACTGACATCTTGAAAAAGTATCAAATGGACAGTTGCAATCCAGCAAAGATTCCTGTGGAAATAGGCACAAAGCTTACAAAAAGAGGAGAAGGACCACTTATTGATCAACCTACTTTAAGTAACTTGTAGGAAGCTTGAGGTATCTTACTTGTACAAGGCCAGATATTTCTTATCGAGTTGGCTTAATTAGCAGTTTCATGGAGTCACCACATCAGTCCCATTTGTAAGTGGCCAAACGTATCCTACGTTATTTAAAGGGTACTTATAATTTTGGCCTGTTTTGCTCTTCCACTGATAATTGTTCACTTGTAGGATACTCAGATAGTGACTGGGCTGGAGATGTAGACGATCAAAAAAGTACTTCGGGCTACTGTTTTATTTTTGGTAGTGTGGCTTGTTCCTGGTCGTCAAGGAAGCAACCTACAGTTGCACCTTTAACATACGAAGCAGAGTACATTGCTGCAGCATCCAGCACTTGTCAAGCCATTTAGTTGACAAACTTATTGATTCATATGCATATTCCACTTAAGGGAACCTTGAAGATATTTGTTGATAATAATTTAGCAATTAATTTGGCAAAAAATCTAGTTGCGCATGGAAGAAGTAAACATATTGACATTCGATTCCATTTTTTAAGGGACTTGGTTGAGAAGAAAAAGGATGAATTGAACTTCTACAAGACTGAAAATCAAGTGGCAGACATCTTAACAAAACCATTAAAGTTTGATACATTTGAAAACCTAAGGAGCATCCTTAGGATATCTGTTTTACAGAATCAGGATTAAGGGGAAGTGTTGGTGTAATCCTAATTCATTAGGATATTTTTTTGAATAAGTCATGGTTGTTAGGAGTTAGTGGCTATTTTTATGGCAGTAGTGAGTCATGTTTTTCCTTATTTTTGGGTCCAAGTAGTTAGTGGTTATATTAAGTTTTTATCTATAAATTAGTATATTTTCATTGTAACAAAACTGCAATCTTTACTATCAAATAAAGTCTTGGTTTTATCTCCAATTTTCTAATCTATTCTTAAATCTTCTTGCTAACACTCTGGTGGGGTATGAAAGATATTTTGATTGTCCAAAACATTAGAAAACCTGGTTTTCTCATACAGAATAATAAATTTGGATTCTAAAAAGTTTTGAAGAATAGGAATCATAATTAAATACTAGATATTGAAATAGAATAAAGATCAAAATTTAAGTTAACATATGATTAATAAGGTACTGGTTACCGGCATCATGAGAGGGATCGATCTTTACTCGTGAATGTAACCAACTCCCAAACCTTTTCATATGATCGCTGGCATGAATGCAAATCTCAGATTTGGTTTTCTAGCGTTTCGTAACCTTCGAAATATGAACTCTAATAGGTGACCAATCTCACTTAGCCAAAATAGATTAATGGCAACTCTAAAAAATGAATAGTTATTTCAAAATGACTATTTAAGGTTAAGTCGAGTGAGCGATTCATCTTGATAACTCAGTCTCCAAAAATAAGAAAAAATATAATGATATGGCCCCCTAAAAATGAAAAAATAATGATATATATAGATATATGTAGGAACGAGATGTACACTCACTTTTTATCTTGGGCTAGTAAGGATTTGTATCTCGACCATGTTGTCATGGAAAGAAGAAGGGCATGGGAGGTTCAAAGTATGTCCTGATATGGAATTGATTAGAGAAGTCAAAATACGTCTCTGATGAGAGAAAAAGGCAAATCCCTTTAAAAGATTACCTAGATGGAAAATCAAGTATAGGCCCTTAGATATTCCAATCTGGCAAAATTCAATGAGTTGGTGAATATCTATCAAGGACGATTGGTATGAGAATCATTAACCTTATGGTGTATGCCAAGCATGGGTAGTTTTTATCTTGACTTTAAGGCTCTGTACCTTTCCTTTTAGAAACTGAAAAATTTGAAATGAATGAATATTGTGCATCCTGTTATAGACCATGAATTTTGTTAATAATGATTTCTAGTATCTAGGGTAATGAGAACATCGAACATCATCATTAGATTAAACTATCTCAAATGGATCTTTCACTTCCATTTATATATGATTGTTCCAAGCTTTCAACTGTAAACCTTTTGCACCCAAATGTTTTTCTTTAGATTCTTTGATTGAAGGTCGAATAAATGAGTTACACTCCTAAAGATTCAGATAGCAATAGTTTAACAAATAGTTTGACTTGTGTTAAAGTAATGATGGTAGCTTAAGATCTCCCAAATTCATTTAGATAGCCTTTTACCACAACTTTCATGACACTCTTCCAAATCATTGATTTAGGAAAAATGAAAACAAATATGAGCCAAAACACCTTTTCCTTTGGGATAGAACTTTTCAATCCAATGCTTAATACATAAGATGTGAAATTCATGCCAATCTATTTCTTTGTTAAAAGCTTAACTAGAACTAAGATTCGTTGGTGGTTATAAAGCTGATAATTTTAAGGGGGCATACATTAAGCCTAAATGTTAGAAAAAAGGAAAAAAAGGAAAAAAGAAAAATAGAATTTTTTTTGAAAAATTAAGTACAACATCATGTTATTGAGGTCTTCAAAATGATTTCAAAAAGAAAACTATCCATTCTCCTAGTGAAATGTTTGATAATTCAAATAGCTTTGTTTGAAACAACAAATGGCCATATTTCTCTATCCTTTCACAGACATAAAAAATGATTTCCTTTGCAATCCTTTTTAAGCGTGATGATTTATTCTTTCTTTAAATCTTAATCAAGGATGACCCTCTACATTGGGGGGCAAAAGAAAAGTTTCAAGATCAAAGGGAGCAAATTTTTTTCTAAAGTTACAAGAAGAACAAGTTAATTATCATAAGGCAAATTTTGAGGATTGATTAAAGTTCAAATCTCAAGTTCTTTTAAAATAAAGACCAGTCAAAGTTCAAATTTCAAATTCCTTGAAAGTAAAAAAATGGAGAAGCAAGATAAAGAAAAAAATGAAGACAAAGAAAAATGAAAGAGCAAAAAAAGATGAAGAAATAACGATGTATGTTTGTCTTGAAAGACATGTCAGATCAAATTCTTTCTAAAGAGAAATGATATTGTATTCAATTATCTTTAAAACATTTAATTTGGGCCTATCTATCCTTTGTTTCTAAACCATAAACCATGGCTTGCATTACATACTTGCAAAAGTCCATTTCGATTAAACATAGTTATTTGACTTGCCAAGCCATTCCTAAGAACCTCTTTAAAAATTCATCTTTTTGGATAATTTTTGGGTCCTCAAGAATTGATAGGGCAATCAATTTAAAAAAAAGAAGACAAAAGAAAGAAAAAAAAAAAAGGAATATAGGGAAAAACGTATGCAGTTCTAGGGTGAAAACCCAAAAAGAGTAGCCTAAAACAAACTTAAAGGCTTTGAAATTGCTTTTAAACTAATGAAGGTAGCCACCAGTGGAAAAGAACCCTTCCATGCTAATTCAGAAATCACCCAAAACCTTTAGAATTCTTACGACATTAGAAAAAGGTTGAGTTAAATACCCAAATATTTTTTTTAAGATAACTTTTCAGAGCCTTTATGTCCTACCTTAGTAATTGATGCATACCAAAGACCTTTAGAATTAACCCCTTGAGACTTGATGTTCACTAGCATTAGTTTAACACTTGTCGAGCTATTATATTTGAAGATTGAAAGGATGCTATAACTTGATTGTTTGCCATTCAAGGAATTCCCATAAAAGGAACATCCACCTAAATTTGATTTTGATGAACCTCAACCCTATTGTACCAATTTCTTTCAATCAAATTTTAGCACTGCCATTCCATTTCTGCCTTTAAATTCATTTCTTCATTTCATTTAAATATGTCCCAAATGGTGATCATTAATCAAAAGAAAACCTTAACAAATGAAGATGGCATATCCATTATCCTTGATATTGGAAAATTCATGGTTAAAATTATTCTGAAATTTTTATAATTTTTGATCAAGTAGATTCTTTCCTAGGTTAGATTGAGAAGGTAATCTTGTTTCATAAATCCTAGAGTTTAGATGAATTATGATAGTTATCATAATTTTAATGAGAAATTTGAATATGATTCGAGTGGCAAAATGTTGACTCTTATCTAACTGCATAAAGTTGATAAATACTAATTCATTATTTGGTGACTTTTCAAGATAAATAGAACAATTTTTAGATTCCCAAAGTCAAGATTAGAAAAAGAATTTTCATGGGGCAAGCATGAGATAGCCCTTTAACGATTTAAACCTTAAACTCCAAGTATAGACACAGGCTCTTCTTGCCAAAAAAAAGAGATATTCGCAACATTTTCTAAAGATGCCTTCAACTCTAAGGATAGGAATAGGCTTATTTTGTCCACAACATTTTCTAAACACCTTTAACTCCAAGTATAGGAGTGGGCTTATTACGGTCCATGTTGTGACATCTTGGTAACTCTACTGGGGAAAGATTAGAGAGTCAGGCCTAAAATTAATCCTGTGTTAAGTAAATTTGATTAATTCAGTTTCAACCAGTATTTAACTATAATTCTCAGTATATTTAAAATAAAATTTTAATATATTTTTTATTAATATGGAAATTCCAATATATATTAATCATATTTTTCACTAACCTTTTTGTTTCTTTTGTAGCATTATTTTTATGGGGCATTTAGGATATAGGTTTTATTACTTTTGAAAGAGTCAAGTCATAAAAGGTTTGTTCATTCTTCCACACATATTGTGCATGTGCATCCCGTTAAACTTTCTTCCAGGCATATGGAGGAGTAATAAGTTACCTAATATTTTAAGAGGGTGAAGTGGCTCTATCTTCTGAGGTGTTAGCCTGTGTTTGGGCTAGTGAAAAACTTACGGGGTGTAAATTCCTATGCATGCCCAAGGTCTTAGCCTCGGTACTAGCATAGAAGATACTCCCACTCGAATTAAACCTTTTCCAACATAAACCCATGATGGTTAAGGATTAGGGTACTTCGTCAGTTTTTTTTAGGCTCAGGGAGCAAATTGAGAACCTAGTTAGGTGTCTAACATGAACTTCATGTAATGAGCCTAGTTAGAGCCATTCCCAATTTTAGAAGTTATCGAATTAAGTACGAATGGGGGAACACTTCTAACCTTTTACTCTTGTAATTTGATTTTCTTAATAGCAATAAATGTACATTTTATTGTCATGATAAATTTATTTATTTCTCGTCTTTATTTTCAACATTGTGGTGAATTTTCTCAAAGCAATTTTCGGTATTCATTATTTCATTTTTAATAAAAATTTTTATGACAAAAAAAATGGACTTCATGAATTGAAAAAAAAATAACATGAATTTCTTTTTTCAAAAAAAAAAAAAAGAAAAGAAAAGGCATAAAAAGAATAAAAGAGAAAAAAATCAAAATCAAAATTAGATTGATTAAATTTATAAAGCCTTTGGGACTACTGAAGAAAAGAAGAAAGATAGTGTTGGGATTTTTCCTTTTCAATTTTTGTAACACATCCATATTTCATAAAAACTTGTGAATCCATTTAAACATTTTTTTTTCACATCTTCCTTTGTTTATATGTTCATGTATTCATAATTTCTATGATGTGCTAAATTTATTTCATTTATTGCATTTAAAGGATCAAGACATGGATAACAATTTAGAGGTAAGAATTAGCACGTTAGAGTCCATTAAAAAAGAATTCGATCATAAAGTCCAAGGAACAGAAAATAAGCTCAACATATGGGCAACAATGGTCGAGGATCTACATAAAATAAAAAGCAAACTTTGCCTAGAAACATTTTTATCCTCGATGAATCCAAAAAAATAGAGTCTAGAAGATTGATTGGAAACACGAATAAATACCTTGAAGGGAATAGTTAGAGGAATGAGCCGTCGATCTAAGAGATAAAAAACAATTATCCAAATTGACAAAAAAATCAGATATCTTCTGGGTGATCCTTAGGAGTTACCAATGTCTTTAACTCAACCTTTAGCACTTGTAGACTCAAAGACTGAATCTAATATACTGTTAGATGAAGATTTCAATTCTTGGTCTATTCACATGAATAAAGCAAAGGTGCCCAACTCTGCATCTATACAAATTAGCCTACCTTTCAATGCTGTTGTTCTTCCTAATGCTACCCCATCGTCTTTTAGTGTCAATACTAAGAAAAGATCAAGAAGGAATTGTCGATTTGATTCAATTCCACTATCTTATAAATAACTGTATGTTCCAAAATTAGCTCGTTGCTCTTGAGCACATTCCTCTCTACAAACCCCCTATCCTAAACAGTGTGACACTAATGCACATTGTGAATACCGTGTGAGGTTACGAGGACATATGCCATGTGTTCAAGAGAAAGTTTAAAACCTACTTGATCCTAGTGTAATCCAGGTCAAACCAAGGTCGAATGTTTTTGCTAAACTTCCATCACGTTATTGAAATCATTACAATGTTGAGGGGTAATGAAATGATCATGGATATAACCTTTTGGCTACTTGTTGGGTTTCGTAAATATAAGGTTAAAAAAGAATGATTAGTATTTGCAAGGATTCCCTAGATGCATTAACCTAGCTAGAAAATATAAAGTGTTTGCGAGCAGTTTTTTTGTAGCTTTTCTTTTGAATCCTGTAAATATGGTTTTGCAACCCAACAATGAATCAGAGAGTTTTGGTTGATGAAACAATGGTGTTGGATCATGACTCAGATTCTATAAATTCTTGCCCTTACAATAATCCATGTTTGATACTTAGCCAAGCAATTGGTATCCAATTTATGCCATTAAATGCTGCCTCATTTGTTCATTTATTATTCATACATGCATCCATTTTCCATTAAATTACAACCATACAAAGGATATAATAAAAATTGTTGTTGAAAGTCACATGCATATTCACGTAATCCAATTTAAGTTATTTCTTCCATTCAAGGTGGGATAACACGAGAACATTAGATGGAAAAAAATATACTATTCGACAGGACATGTTTGAAAAAGTCTAGAACAATGAAGGGAAACAAGAACTCGAATACTCCAAACCACTTAAGGAAGTAAAAGAGAAAAAGAGTCATAGAGGAAAAGTCTTAATAAAAGTAAAAACCTTGACCAAAATGAATTTGCAAATGGTCCTGTATCACACTAACACTTCTACCAGAGAATCTGAAATAGTAGAAACTGAAAGACAACTACCTTAAAGTGATCAACATGTGGGAGCCAGTCCCATGATACTTATTCGTGCTGACCCTAAAGCTCACCAAGGGGCAACAGGCAGCATATGTGGGATAAAAAAGTGATTCTATCAATAAATGCCAATGAGTCACAGTCGATGGAAGCCAAGGCCATAGAAAGTTGAGAAAGCAAGGAAATCTATTCAGACTGCATCTTCTTCCAATATTTTATCACTCAATGGTCTCAATAGGTTCATCTCTCTATCCTGTGACCCTTTACACAAACTTTTTTGACTCAGAGTTCTAAAAGGCAAAGGGATTCAAGAAGTAGTTCAAGCAATTTTCAGAAGCAACAAAGGAAAATTATAAATGTGTATCACGCCTCACTAATTTCTTGCACTGCATTCAGAGTTAGATGATCTCCATTATCCTAACAAAGCCTAGTAGACCTCTTTACCTAGAAGGGTATAATCCGAGCTTTAAATGTGAATATCACCAAAAGGTAGACAGCCATTCCATGGAGGATTGCAATGCATTCAAAAGCAAAGTATAGACCTTCAAGGATGTTAACCTGATAGAAGTCTAGGAGCCAGTAGATGCTTAACAAAGATAATTGGCCTAACGGTTATCGACTTTATGGTAGTATGCCAATCAGGGGCAGTTTCTATCTTTACTTTAAGATTATGTATATTTTCTTTTAGAAACTATGAATTTTGAAATGAATGAATGAACATTGTGCAGCCTATCATAGGCCATGAACTCTGTTAATAATGATTTCTAGTATCTAAGGTAATGAGAACATTTCAAAATTTTTTTTATTTAGATAGGTGATCACTGTTGAATTGAATTTTCTAAGAAAGGTCTTTCATTTCCATTTATATGGCTGTCCTAGACATTCAACTATAGACTTTTCACAACTAAATGTTCCTTTTTAGATTCCTTGAGGGTTGAACAAATTAGTTGTACTTTTAAAAGATTCAGATACTGATAGATTGACATGTATTAAAATAATGATGGTATCCTAAGATTTTTTAAATT
Organism: Adansonia grandidieri; assembly: GCA_038382065.1. Lineage (NCBI taxonomy): Eukaryota > Viridiplantae > Streptophyta > Magnoliopsida > Malvales > Malvaceae > Adansonia > Adansonia grandidieri. The sequence goes on along the minus strand of JBBYHK010500560.1, from coordinate 5,306 downwards.
CATTTGGATAAATTTTTTCACTACAATTTCCATGACACTTATCCAAATCCTTGATTTAGAAAGAATAAGAGTAAATATAAGCCAAAAATATTTTTTCCTCTAAGATAAAACCTTTTCAATCCAATGCCTAATAAATAAAATGTAAGATTTGAGATTTTCCCATGCTAATTCGATTTTTTTCTTAAAGGCTCAACCAAAACCAAGATTTATTTGTGGTCACAAAGCTAATAATGTTAAGAGGCATACATTAAGCCTTTAAAAAAAGAAAGAAAAATTGAGTGCGACATCATTTTGTTAAGGTACTTAAAATGATTTCAGAAAGAAACCATCATTTTTCCTTAGGAAATGCTTGTTAATTCAAATGGCTTTGTTTGGAATGAAAAATGGCTATCTTTCTCTATCCTTTTCTATACATAAAAAATTATTTCTTTGCAATCCTTTTTTAGCTTGATGATTTATTCTTTCTTTAAACCTTAATCAAGGATCACCCTCTACACTTAGGGCAAGGTGAAGCAAAACTTTAAGATCAAAATAAGCAAATTCCATTCTAAAGTTACAAGAAGAACAAGCCTATCATCATAAAGCAAAATTGAAGACTAACTCAACGTCGAATCCTAAGTTTCTTCAAAGTGAATAATGAAAAAAAAAACAAGATAAGGAAAGAAATTAAAAAAAAGAAAAAGCAAAGGAAAATGAAAAACTAGAAAGAGATGAAGAAATAAAGATAAATTTTGGAAATTATGTCAGATGGGAATTCTTCTAAAAAGATATGACCCTTGATTCAATTGCCCTTAAATACTTGATTTAAGCCTATCTATCATTTTCTTTCTAAACCGTGAACCATGGCTTATGTTACTATCTACGAAAGTCCATTTTGATCAAAAATAAATATTTGAGCTATCGAGCCATTCTTGGAAAGCTCTTTAAAAATTAATCTTTTGGATATTTTTGAGTCTTTAACAATATGATGGGGCAATCAATCAGAAAAAAGAAGAAAAAGGAAAAACAAACGAAGTTCTAGGGTGAAAATCTAAAAAGGCCAGCCTAGAACAAACTCAAAGGCTTTGGAATTACTCCTAAACCAAAAAAGGTAGACATAAAAAAAAAAACTCTTCAATTCAAAAATGATCCCAAACCTTTGAAAATTTCATGACATTAGCAAAAAGTTGAGTCAAATGCCCAAATATTGATTTCTTTTAAGATAACCTTTTAGAACTTTTATGTCCAACCTTATGAATTGGTGCTTACTAGAGGCCTTCCACGTTGACACTTTGAGACTTGATATTTGCTAGCATTAGTTTAACATCTATCTAGCTATTGTATTTGGAGATTAAAAGGATGTCATAACTTGATTGTTTGCCTTTCAAAGAAGTCCTATAAAAAGAACATCCACATAAACCTTATCCTGATAAACCTCGACCTTGTTATACTAATTTCTTTTAATCAAATTTTAATAGTGCCACCCTATTTATGCCATTAAATTCATTTCCTTATTTCATTTGAAGATGTCCCTAAATGGTGAGCATCAATCATTAAAAAAAAAAAACTTAAGAACAAAAGATGAAGATGGCATATCCTTTATCCTTGATATTGGAAAATTCACGGTTGAAATTATTTAGAAATTTTCATAGTTTTTTGATCAAGTAGATTTTTTCCCAAGTTAGAATGAGAAAGTGCTCTAATTTCATAAATCTAGAAATTTAGATGAATTTTGATACTTTTTATGATTCCAATGGAAGTATTTAAATGTGTTTCAAGCAATGAAATGTTAACTCTTATTTAATTGCATAAGTTGTATCATTGAATTGATAAATACTAATTTGATATTTGGTGACTTTTTAGGAAAAATTGAATAATTCTTATAGTCCTAAAGTTAAGAATTGAAGAAGGATTTCGAACGACAAACATTAAATTGCCTTTAACCTTCAATAGCAAGCTATCAAGAAGATAAGAAATCAATAATAATAAAGATTGGATTGATGAAGCCTTGCCAACAGATAAGAAGATTAGTCTTCATGACATTCAAATTCTATGATGTCTTTATCCAATCATGTGAAATAGAGGTGAAGTAGCTTTGGGTCTACTTCATTCGATTAAGTAAAAAGATTGGCAGAGTTTTTCTTTGTTAGTTTCGCTATATTAGGTTAAAAACAGGGGAAATCAAATGTCTTCTTCATCAGATCACATGAAATATAGGTGAAGTAAGATCTGATCAACTTTATTCGATTAAATAAGAAGATGGTGGAGTTTTTCATTGTCAGTTTCGCTTTATTAGGTTAAAAACTGATGGAATTAAATGACCTTTTCATTTAATCATGTGAAATATAGGTGAAGTGAGTTTCCAGTCAACTCCATCTGATTAGGAGAAGGATCAATGAAGTTTTTATTTGTTAGTTTTACTTGGTTACATTAGGAACAAGTGGAGTAAATGTCTTTTTCATCCGATCATGCAAATGTAAGTGAAGTAGCATTTAAGTCAAATTCGTCCAATTAAGTTAAAAGATTAATGGAACTTTTATTTGTTAACTTCACTTGGTCAAAAACTAGTGGAGTAAGATGTCCCTGTCATTCAATCATGTGAAATGTAGGTGAAGTAGGATTTAAGTTAACTTCATCCAATTAAACAGAAAGATCAACAGAGTTTTTATTTGTCAACTTCACTTGGTTAAGAACTGGTGGAGTAAGATGTCCTCTTCACTTGATCATGTGAAATATAGGTGAAATAGGATTTAAGTTAACTTCATCTGATCAAGTAGAAAGAACGACAAAGTTCTTATTTATCAGCTTCACTTCGTTAAAAATGGTGGAGTAAGATGTCCTTTTCATTCAATCATGTGAAAAGTAGGATTTAGGTCAATTGTATCTGATTAAGCAAAAGGATCTGTGGAGTTTTTATTTGTCAGCTTCACTTAGTTAGGAACCGGTGGAGAAAAATGGCCTCTTCACTTAATCATTGAAATGTAGGCAAAAAAGGCTTTAAGTCAACTTTAATTGATCAAGCAAAAGGATTGATGTAGTTTTTGCTTGTTAACTTTACTTGGTTAGAAACTGGTGGAGTAAGGAACCCCCTTCATCTGATCATATGAAATGTAGGTGAAGTAGGATTTAAGTCAACTTTGTCTGATTAAGGAAAAGATTGGCAGAGTTTTTGTTCATCATCTTAACTTAGTTAGGAACTAATGGAGTAAGATGTCATCTTCATCTGATCATGCTAAATGTAGGCGAAATAGGATTTAAGTAAATATCATCTAATTAAGCAAAAAGATTGACAAAGTTTTTATATGTCTTCTTCACTTGGTTAGGAACTGTTGGAGAAAATTGGTCTCTTCATTTGATCATATGGAATATAGGTGAAGGAGGCTTTAAGTCAACTTCATTCGATTAAGTAAACAATCGATGGAGTTATTTTAGGTTCTCTTCATTTGGTAGAAAACTAATGAATTTAGCTCGCATAAAAAATGAAAGCCCAAGAATAGTTGATAGTTCTATCGTAGTGAAATTGGAACCAAAATTTAAAAAGCCTAAGTAGCTGATGGCATAGTCCGTATTAAAATAAATTCACACTAAAATGAAAGCCTAAGAGTAGCTGATTCTGCCCATGTTGAAATTGGCACCAAAATATTAAAAGCCCAAAAGCAGATAATGGCTTCGGCCTAGTTAAAATTGGCACCAAAAAATGAAAAACCAAGAGTAGTTAATTGTTCAATCCCAGTTGATATTGGCACTAAAATGTAAAAGCCCAAGAGCAGCTGATGAATTCATCCCTCTAAAAATTGGCGCCAAAACCTAAAAGCCTAAAAGTACATGATGGCCTTGCCCATTCAAAATTAGCACTGAAATTAAAAGCCCAAGAGTAGTTGATGGCTTTCATCCCAGTTGAAATTGGCACCAAAATTAGGAAGCGTAAGAATAGCTGATGGCCACAACCTGTTCGAAATTGGCATTAAAATGTGAAAGCCTAATTTTTTTTGGAAAAAGGCTTATCATGGCCCGAACAAAATCATGTCTATTTAGTCTTTTCCCTATTCCTTATCCTTAGCAACAGCAAAAGAATGGTAGCTGTAGATGTTTAATTTTTTTGGGACTTTTTCTTTGGTAACCCTATGTAGACACCTTATTTTGTCCGGGCTAATTCTTTAAGCAATCTGGAGCACAGACGTAAAAAGGGGCGATGATCACTGGGTGGCAACTATTTTGAGGAGGTCAAGAAGCCTAGGAATCATATCAAAGGTAAATGCAAAGATGTGGCATCAAATGACGTAGTTGAAGATGTCTAGGGACAAAATATATGAGAAAATTCATAATTTTACTTGAATGTATCGATACAATGCTCCAACGATTCAAAAATTTAAAATGTCCCTATTTGTACCGATACAACATGTAGATGTATCGATACATGAGCCTCTATATCGATACAGGACCTCATGTATCGATACTAGGCCATGCCAAGACCAAAACATGCATTTTGTAAAGAAATGTATCGATATATATCAACATGTATCGGTAAAATGGTTCATTGTATTGATACAATGTTCATTGTATTGATACACTCAAGGTATTTGGACCAAATGTATTGATATATTCTGCAATGTATCCATACATACAGGCCATTTTCACGGTCTGGGTATTTTTGACTCGTCCACCATTGACCAAAAACTCGATTTTAACTGGTTTCTTTGCATTAGGAAAAATTAAAACATATATCAAATTATGAATTTAGACTTTTGAATTAATCAAAACATTTTTTTGAAGTCTAAATTGGATAAAAAAAAGTCAATATCATATGATACCCTACTCCCTATTTGGTTAACCAAGATCACCATCAGCCACCCTATTTGCTAGAAAATCATTTCAACATTTAAACCAACCACCCTATGTCCATCATATTGGTAGCAAGTTGCTTCCTACAGCCACCCTATAGCCACAATGCTGACATCACTTTGTCCACCTTGAGAAATGACCCAAAACACCTCCAAATTGGCTCCAAAATGTTGGTATAAATGGACCACTTCTATCTCAGCTAAAGGAGGTTAGATTCCAACTTATTTCAGCTTCCAAAACACATTTCTACACCAAGAAAACTAGAATCCCGTAGCTCTTCACTCACCACCCAAAAATAGCTCCAAAACACTTATTCCCAACCATTACACATTCTAAAAATCACCCTCATCCATACTAGAACCAAAACCTCATTATTTCTCTTTTTTTTTTTGCTTATTAACAACAAGAAAAAGAGGGAAATTCAAGCCATCTCTACTGCTCCAATTATTTGGCCAAAAAGTGAAGTTTTGTTGGTATAACTTCTC
>JBBYHK010500549.1:0-14585 GCA_038382065.1 Adansonia grandidieri | reverse complement strand
TATAACTAGGAAAGAAAAGAGTGCATGATCCCGCGAATTACTTCTGAATAAATAAAAAAAAATCATATTTAAGAACCATAGCATTTCGCGATTCATTGGTACATCGACTTTGATTCTCTATTAACCAATAATTTGGGACCATTAATATGGTTAAGGCCAAACCATTTGAAGTTTAGATGCAGTAAGGTAATCTTTCTACTATTATGTTAATTAATACATAAAGATTTTCAAAACAAAAATGTTTTTTTTGATATAAAAAACTCATGTCGATAAAAAGCTTAATCCAAATTGGCTAACCCTAAAGCTAGTTTTACATCACTTTTCTAATTTTCACAATTATTCCCATTTAAAGTTTCAATTGAGTACAACTTGTTATTTACAGCAAAAACAAGATGCAATATATTTAATTATACATTGGCAAAATAATAAAAAAATAGATAAGTCTATTCTAATGCATCACTGTTTGTTTTCCTTTACGCAAAACACGCAACATAGAATATGAGCTCTCACAAGTACAATAATAAGAAATGACCTTTTGAAGAACATCCCTTTTGAACATATATACCTTTCACGACTCAAAATTAAACTCTTATAAAAGTACTCACCTTTCCAAGAATTATCTAAACAAACACCTCTTTTAGGTATGTAATTGTTCACAATCATTTAAGACAAGCTTAACATCCGATAATCTTTATGAAAAATCCATGGATTTTTATAAATAACCTACTTTAGCATGCTATTTATTTAATTCACAAAAATTCTATTGAGACAATTGCCCACAAATTTTTACTTAAAATAACCACTGTGCTTTAACAATTTATTAGTGATTTGTAAGCCTTAATATACCCTTTTGCTTATTATTATATTTATTTAACTAAATCACTAAAAATTATAAGACATTTATCAAGTATAAACACACATTTTATAACCCACAATAGTTTTAAAAATAAAATAACAAAACAATAAGCGAAAAGTTCATGAAATAAAATAAATTTTAATAATAAATTTTAATTTATAAATTGCTATATGTATTAAGTATACAAAGTATACTCATTACTAAAGAATAGTACATATCATTATTATAATATCTGTCAACGTACAAAATTCTTTCTCATATTTTTAAAAGAATTTTAATATTTCTAGATATTGCAAACAAATATCTATAAGCTAACAAAATAAAATAAATAATTAACACATAACCATAAAGGATAATGGGATGGTTGGGGCATATTGATATGATGATGTTTTCTAAAAAAAGTCATCTTGCTTGATTCAGTGATATTCTTTTTAATTTTTTTTCATTTTTTTACCGAATCTTCAATCAAATCAATCATCATTTTTCGTGTTTATAAGTAATGTTTATAAAATCAAGAAAATAAAGAAAAGTAAAAGCATGAAACCAAAAACGACGTCTTCAACTTCTTCAATAAGAGATCAAGAAAATAAAGATAATGGGATTGGTGGGGCATGTTGATATAATGATGTTATCTAAAAAAGTCAGCTAGCTTGATTCAATAATATTCTTTTTAATCTTTTTTCTTTTTAATATTTTGTTGAATCTTCAATCAAATCAATCATCATTATCTGTGTTTATAAGTCATGTTTAAAAATCAAGAAAATAAAGAAAAGTAAAAGCATGAAACTGAAAACAACTTCTTCAATAAGAGATCAAGAATTGAAATTATTTGTATGTCTCTCTCCTAAAGTTCTTCTTCATGAAGTACTAAATTATAATATTTTAAACATGTTTCATGTATTTGATTTTACTCTTAATTTAAATTAGTTCTGGTGCCACCTGTTGATTTTATATATTACTAAACTAGAAACTAAAATACAATCACATAAAACACAATAATAAAATAATATAATAGAAATTGAAACGTACTAGCATTTGAAGCCATGATCAATGATTTGATTTCCTCTTGAATTGTTAATTCTCATAGAGTGATTAGGCTTTTCGTCTCCATTTGCCAAATTCTATATGGTGGCTATAAATGGGGTAAATCATACCCATTAGCAATTTTTACTACCAAGGTTTTATGGTTGGGAGAGAAGACTTAGCCAATTATAATATAATTTGGGTTCTCTCATTGAGAAACCTATTTTAATTCAAGTACTACATTTGTTCAAATCACATTCAATATCATATCTTTAAGCTAAGATAAACTTAGGCTTAACTACATAGATCACTTGGTGATTTGGACTTTATCATTTCTTTTAATTCAATCTCATTTTCATAAAAAAAAAGTAAATAAGGTAAACCCAAACATTAAAAAACGTTTTCTAACAAATCAAGTGTAACCTTTTGTAACTTGAGCACAATGTAGGAGAAGGCGAGCTAAAAAGAACTGTTAACTGTGTTCATCAAACTGTGTACTTTTTTCTCCCTAACCCAATCCCATTATGAGGCGATGTCTTGCTACTTGAATATATTATGGATATTGCATAAGCTGGATCTTAACAGTTCAACTTCGTGTGTATCATAAAATAGTGATGGATTATTAATAGATATATTTTTTTCAACTTCATATATATATATATATATATCATAAAATATTTAAGGTTTACCTATTTAAATTTGACCTATTACTAGACTTAAAAGGATCTAGTAGTTCTTGTAGCTTTTTTTTATCTAAACTAGTTAAGATCACTGTTTATTAATTAAAATAATATTTTTTATTTAAATTTAATTATAAAAATATATAACTATCAATAAAAATTATATTTTAAATATTAGTTTGGGTGGTTGGGATGGGCCATATTTGAGTCTCGACTTAGATTTTAAATTATTTTCGAGTCATTGTCTTGTTTGAACAATGAGCAAGTTTACCTACTAGTACCCACTTCTCTAACTAAAAGACTATAAATAAAATTGTATTTAGATTGACCTATTCCTATCCACTAATATATTACATTTTTTAATATAAATACATTAAAATTATATAATTTTTTAAATATGATGATGTAATAAATTAAATATATTTTAATTACCAAAAATTTTAGTCCGCCACCAATCACGTACAACTGGTGGTCTATGGTCGTAATTCATTTATTCTGATCCACCAGGTATGCTCCCTTCCTTCAATGGATTCGTTTGTTACTACACTTGTATTCGTATACTTCGCGTGTCTATTCGTAATCGGTATGGCTTCTTCCCTGAATGTGTTGTTTTTCCTTTGAGGCCTATGATTCAATACCTGCCAAGTTTCCTCCGCACTTCTTTCGGAGTATACCGAGACTATTCTGTATCTTTTGACAGTGCCATGGTAGCTTTACATAGACATTGGCTTATAACTATCCGATTACATATACCTGTTAGAGACATGGTAGTTTTTCGTTGACATTGGTTCAACTTTTCTCAGTCAAAATGGGTGGTCTTGCTGCTAAAAGGATCACCAGGGGTGACGATCATTAGTTAAAATAAAAAAAATTAGATACCACTACTCGGATTCAGATATTTCAAAAATATCAATTATCCGATCTTCTATCATTTCCAAAGATAATTGTAATTTTCACAGATGGTTAGTCTCACTCTTACAGGGCAAAAAAGAACTAAAGCCCAGGTGTTGAAATGAGTCTGCAGAAAATAGCCCTTTGAAGCTAAGACTTTCTTAAAGGGATAAAGAACCCAAAGCCCAAATAGATTAGAGCCTATTGAGCCAACATCTCTGGGAACTTTAGTTGAAAATCTTAGGTTGTCTTTGTATTGAGGCCCCATTGATAATTTGGGCCTAACCTAAAAAATTCCATCTGATCTCAGTTGTCCATGGTTTTGAGCATTCACTGCCGACAGCTAATAAAACAAATACACCTTTCCAAAGTTCAAAGTCGCCCAAAAAAATTGGTCTCGGCTAGAAAAACCCAAAAGTGTCTCAATAAGGGCAGCTGAAAAGGAGCCTAAATCCTACTTGCTCGCAGTTGCTTGTCTTCGGCTTGCTGAGAGAACGCCGAAAATGGTAAGACACGTCTGACTCTATCCTCTATTGCGACATCCCAATGCAACGACTGATCTGCAAATGACACCAACTTGGCAACCAAAAGCACCTGAAAATTCACCTGCAACTGCCATGATAAAAAAAAAAAAGCTAGCTACACAAATCAAAATCAACAAAAAAATAAAAAACTTTTAACCACCAAACTTATTCCACAAGCCTGTGAAATTAATTTCACTCATATATCAATTTAAATTACGATCACGGACATATATTTAATTAAATATATGATTATAAATAAATATTATCATTGTTAATCGATATAAATTTTGATAGTAAAAAAAATCAAATCTAAAAAAATCCATTGTAATATTATTTAAATCCTTAATTATTTAGCATCAGATTATCATTCTCGAGTAATTGGACCAGGATCTCAAGAAAGTAAACTATGATTTTGCTCGGTAAAGTTGTGGGTGGCATTTGCTATGTGTAATTGACCGGTGAACGTGACAATATTAAATTTAATTATATAAAATATGATATAAAAAATAATTAAAATATAATATTAATATCATAAAATTTATATAATATAAATACTAATCTATTAAAATTTATATAATAAATAAAAATATTTTAAATATAATTATAATATATTAAAATATATAAATATAAAATAAATATACAAATTATTAAATTTTCGATCTCCTAATGGCAGCATCCTGGAGAAAGGTCCACCAAGAAAGCCTTGAATTTGCTAATGATGACGAGACCACTTTAAAGCAATACTTGGTGCTCGGAAAATCTAATGCCATGATCTTAGTCTTAGATAAACATCATCATCATTAATGTTACATGTAAATGTACCATTCACAAATCTCCAAAATCCTTGCGAAATTTCATTTTCAGTGCAAAACACATGGAATTATTTAAAAGGATTTGACAAATCAATAGCTAAGAGATTTAAGATAAATGTGCTATGTTAAATACATATTAAATATTTAAAGTTTATTTTTAATTTAATCATACATTAAATGTAAGATAAATATATTATATTATTTGTATTTAAAATAAATTAATTATTATTTAGAAAATAAATTGATTAAATGATGTGTTTCATAATAATAAATTAATGTTTGTTAATATAAATATCTTTAAAAAATATTCAAAATAATAAAATTTACATTTTATTTGATAAAGATAATTTTGAAAATTACTATTACATTTTTAATAAAGTATTTAATAAATTAAACATTTTAATTTAACTTTTTTAAAATTTTAATTAACATTTTTTTGGATATAAAATATTATAATATTACTTTATCGAAATGGCATTCCTAATAATCATATTCTCAAAAGCTACATTCCATTGAAATCTTAATCTAATAAAATACCAATCGCTACCTATATTTGAATTTTTTTTTGCCAGAATATTATATTTGAATTAAGGGGAAGTAGGAAAAGGAAAGGAAAGTGAGAGAGCGCGAAACATTTCCTTTGTTTGGCTATTATTTAAATTAAAATAAAGGAAAGAAAAGGGAAGCAAGCACCCCTCTCTTTATGTTGAAATCTCTTTTTTTTTTTATTTACTCAAATTAATTTTGTGTTTGGTTTGAGGTAAAAGAAGGGAAAGTAAAGTAAAATAAAGGAAAATAGATGTCTTTTCTTTGTTTGGATAAATCATTATTTTATCAACGAAAAAATAAGAGGAGATACGTATTTTTTTTTTGAAATGTTTAATTTTTATAAACCTGAGTAAATTAAGAAAAAAAGAGAACTATCTAAATAAGATAAGCATATCTCCTTTCTTTTCTTTTTTTTTATTATTGTTTATCTAAATATAAAATAAGGTAAACAAGAAGGAACGAAATGGGTAAAATTTTTTAAATGTAAAATGACTTTTATGTCTTTATAATTATTTTTTTCATTTATCATTGACACATACTTTAAATCTTAAACCGTTCATTCATCAATTATATTTTTTCAATAACTTCACCCTATGTAATTTTTTTTAATTCATGCTATGACCTTGAATTTTTTTTTTTTCATTTTGATAGTACTTCGCAAATTCTAAAAAAATAGATGAAGGACATGATTAAACAAATATAGTTATAGGAAAATGCTAATACTTATACAAGTTTATACTTAATTTTATCTTAATAATAAGTATTTCAATTCTTAAATTTCCTCATTAATATATTAATTTTTTAAAAAATATTTTTGTATAGAACTAATTTCAAATATACAATCTTTTATGATTTAATTATAAAAAGTAATCTTTTAATTGAATTTTTCTTTAACTTTTAAAAATATTTAAAATAATTAAATTTCAAAATTATTCACATGATAAATAAAATATTTTAAATATAATATAATATAATATATCATTTTCGTTCTTTTTTGTTGCTTTAATCAAACCAAAGTTGCAATCAATCAGTCCTTTTCTTATCCTTACTCATTTTAAACATCCATGAAATGAAATATCATTTACTTTTTCTTTCCTTTAAAACCACTCTTTTACTTCCTTTTTCCTTTTCTTTACTTTGTTACTAAAATAGGCTTAGGGTCTATTTGAACGAATGGTAAGTTTGGTTTCAATATGATTACAAATAATGATAATAGTAAGATTAATTATTATAATGTGAGATTAGATATTGTAATAGAGAGATTAAAATTAATGACGAAATATGTGTTTGGATTCAATCGCAACAGTGACAGTGAGATGACAATAAAAAATGACCATAAAAGATATTATATTAAAATGTGTATATACATAGAATAAATAATTAAATATTATATTTAAATTAAATAATAAAATATAAATAAAATTAGATTTTTATTGAATAATAATTAAAATTTACGAAAATCATATTTATGTTAAAAAATATTAAAATTATAATTATGTGAAATAAAAAAACAAAAATAAAATTATATTTATGTTTATATTGAATAATAATTAACAGTTATATTTATATTAAAGAATTATTATTATATTTAAATAAAGTATAAATAAAAAATATATTTTATGTTAAATAATAATTTAAAATTATATTTATAAAAAATAAAATATATATTTATATTAAAACTAATATTTATATTAGATGACTAAAATTATATTTATTTAACAAATAAAAAAGAATTCAAAAATTGAAAAGGAAAAAAACTGTGGAGGAGAGTAATAGGGAAATCACCCCCTCAATTGGGGGCCGGTTTCTCACTAGACCCGCAAGTTCCAGTCATAAGTTGAAACTCTAGTCCAGTAGAAACTCTCACCGGTAGTGATCTAAATGCATTGCCAAAGAAGCTACAACACGTTTGGGATGAAAATCCACGAATTGCTTTAGATCTCCATCGCGCCGAATCCAAAGGCACCCTTAGAAAATCCGCCGAGGAGTACTGGTGAGGTCTCTTTAACTAATCAAAAGGCCAGCTTGCTTTTTTTTTAATCCTTATTTTGACCTTGGTTCGGTTCATGTTTATGTCTCTCGATCTCTTTCTTTAATTATACCAAAAAAATTGTAATAAAATTTAAGAAGCAAACATAATTCCAGAATAAATATCAAATTAATAAATTTCATTAACTATCTTTAAATTACAAAGATCTAAAATAAAACTTATGGTTATGCCTGCACTCTATGACGTGTAATGTATGCAACAACTCGACTGGATGGTAACTAATGTTGTATTTAACTCAAGTTATAAGAAGCTTGAATTTGACTTAAAATTCAAAGTACATTTTAATATTCACTTTTAAAGCACAAATTTTATTTGAAATAAAAACCAAATTGCTTAGACTCACTTGATTATATTCAATTAGGTTTGTTGATCTAATAATAAATGAATTTGATTCTCGTACTCCGATTTTAAATTTAATTATTTGCACTCAAGCTTAAGTTCGAATAGAAATTTATTAACACTAAATAAAAAATATATATTAAAAATAAAAAAGCTTGATTATTCTGATTAGCTACTCAATGCTAGAATACTTAAATTAGGCTCTCTCACTAACTTGAGCCAACTCGACAATAATCAAGTTAAATTTAAAATTTTTTAAACCAAATTTGATTAATTTAAAAATATAAATATTTCGTTTATAGATGTACTAGTGACCACATTACTAATATTAGCCAACAAAAACATGATGCATTTTAAATCCGTACAATTCTCAGATTTTTTATTATATTTTTATAATTTAAATTTGTTTTTTAATTTATTCTAATTTTAATATAATCTTAGTAAAAATATACATATTTTTATTGATCTACTATTTATAATTATACATTTACAAATTTAGCATAATTATATTTTGTATAATTTTGTTGATTTATAGAATTTTTTAAAAATATATTAAATAACAAAAACAGAAAATATAACTATATATAACTCGATATTTGAAACTAAAGTACAAAAAATAGCATTCTACTAAAAGATACCAAAATAATCCCAAAAAGAAAAAAGAAGATAATGTGAAAAAATATACTAATTGCTAAGTTCGTTCAACAAATTGAAAAATAAAGTTGATTTGACAAAAGCCAATACAACTTATCTTTTAACCTTTCGATATGAACCTTTTTCTTTTGTCAAAGTACAGAAAAAGATTTTAACAATAAAAGAGTTCATTTATTTGCATAAAATTTGGATTAAATTCAAGTATAAGGCCATTTGTAAACTTTACCTCTTAAAAGATAAAGAAAGATGAAATTGCTCCTATATAATCATCCAAACTTATATAACAAAAAAAAAATGTCACTGACTTGGATAATTAAGATTGCATCGATAATTTTCAAATTGATAAGTACTTTTTTTTAGTTTAAAAGATGGATAATTTTTAATTGATAAGTATCTTTGTAATTAAGATTACGTATATAATTTTAAAATTAATAAGATTTTTTTATTTAAAAGGTATATAATTTTTAAATTGATAAGATAGTAATTAAATTTTGGATTTAATATATACATGTGTGTGTGCATGTGTGTAAAACGAGTAGATAGAGATGTTTCCTGATTTAAGTTAGGATAAAGTTTATACATAAATTAAAATAAATTTAATTTTTTTAATTTTAAAAATTAAATAACTGATTAAAAGTTATTTTGGTAAATAATTTTTACGTGTCATTTTTCCAATATACAACAAAAAAAAAAAATTTGTTTACAAGCGAGAAGTCACATTTTGTGCTTCAACAGTGAAGATTGTCGAATTGTACCCGTTATAAAGTATTATTCGCTTTAAAGCAGTACACAGATTATTTTTATGATTTTGTCCGCACCTCAATAAAAAAATGATAGTCCCTTGTTTTATATGTTACAGTCTATATCGTTGGCTAATCGATGTAAGATTATTGTCCGCTCTAAAATATATCATTAAATATTATAAATTAATTAAAAATAAAAATAAAGCATATGATAAACTCTTAACCTCTTTATAAAATAAAAAAAAATTAGTATTAATATATCAAATACTAACCACCCTTGTCTTGAAAAAAGGTAGGCATTTGGGCAATGCATGTGTGGCGTACGTATGAATCCCATACAAATGGTTAAAATTAACATGGCAAAGGAAACCTAACACTTTCAACAACCTACATTTAAAAAAGAAAAATGTCCCAAGAATCCGAAAAAGGAAAATACAATGAAGTTTTCTCTCATATGACTAGTCTAGTTTTTTTTTTGGGGATATTCAAAAACTTTTTTAATTTATTTTATAAATTATCTACTCATTTATCGAACCTAAAATAAGAAATAAAACAAATATGTTTGTTATTATATCCAAAATTAGATAAGTATTGGATATGAATGTATTTCTAAGATGAATATATTTAATTTTTAATTTTTTTAAATTTTAAAAAAATTATATTCTATATTCATAACCGATATATGTGAGACACAGATATGAGATATAAATATTTTAAAAGAATAAAGAATTCAAGTAATATATTAGTCTTTGCTTTAATTTTTTCCCTTGTGAACATTTGCTTTAATTAATATGAATTTAATGAAAATATGTGAAAATTTTTAAAAATTATAAAATAAAAAAATCTTGCCAAAAAAATTTACGGAGTAGAAAATTTCATATTTTTAAAATAAGAAAATTCTAAAAATATATTCAAATTTTTAAAAATGAATTAAATTCAACACATTAGTCAAAGCGTTAATTTATAAAAATAATAATGATGAAAACTTAAAATTCGAAACAATTTTTACCTGAAAATTTTTATGAGTATAATACTCATAGTGCTGTGAAAATTCAAAAATTAATTGATAAAATTGACAATTTGATCCCCCATGGTACAAAATAGTAATACGTAGTTTTTGAATATTTTTTATTTTTTTGAATGAATATCAACATAACTACTACACGGGTATTGATAAAAATACACGACGGTCAACTTTCTAAATTTTATGGAAAAATTCTTGAAAAATTCATAAAAATGAGAAATTTGACTATTATATTGTCCACAAAGATATTTTTCAAAATTTGGGAAGAAAATATTTAAAAACGAATTTTTTACTTGAATATTCATCTTTTTTATTTGATATCAACTTTCAAAATGGCACTTTTCTGTCACGTCCACACACAGCCACTTGGATATGACTAAATTGATCTTGAAAAAGTCGATTTTTCCTGGAGGAAGTCAATCTTCCACTCGAGAGCTGCTATATTCTTAATCTCAAATATTTTAAACCATGAAAAAAGGACTTAGATAAAATCAAGTGTCTACACCTAAAAGGAATATGCCAAACGTATTCATGAATCGAACAAAACTCATAATGTGCGTGAGATGTTGAAGTTCAGAGAGGCAGAGGTGAAAATTCCATTGGATGAAGTGGAATCCTGCCAGTGAAATTCTGAAACAGTTTTGAACTGGGGCCATGAGTTATGGATCAATACAATTGGAGGCACACACAACCCTGGCTATTGCTATGAATGCAATTGGCTGGAAATCAAATATAGGTATTCTTAGAAAAGCATTTAATATAGAATGTGCCCATTTTAAATCCCTATGTCCAACTTTGATCTTAAAATTGGTTATAAACCTATTGTGAGAAATTTACGGTTAAAGTCCTGGACTCTTTTGAAATGTTCTTTCCTGAAGTGCAAATAATTGTTCTTCTTTAATCTTTTTGTGTATTTTCTTATTTCCCTTTATTGGAATTCTTTACCTGTAGTTTTTGAGGCTTGTCTATAATGTTATCCTTTTACTGTTGTTCTTCTGTATGATGGCTTTTTTTTTTTTTCTCATTGTTGGAAAAGCAAATTTTTATGTTCTTATTTAATCCTGCTGAAAGGTGAGGGGCGAGCAACCATCTAGCATGAAACCTCTTCCTGATGGTTTAAGGAATCCAAAAAGAAATGCTATCATGCAAGTTGCAAGTTGGAGGCTTGGAGTTTCAAGTTTTTACCTTACAAATGCTGATGAACTACAAATAAAGATGGCTCAGGTATTGGTCTATCATATTGTTTATGGTATATGTATCTTTTTTATGTTTTTTCTACCATTGCTCGTCCATTTGTATTTAGTGCTTGTATTCTAATAGGGACAGAGGTTCCTCTCGTTTATGGATTTACGTTCATGGCACATGATACTGTGTCCTCAAAGCACTTCTGTGTACCTTCATTTGACATTTGGTGAGGTTAAAACATGAACTGAGGTAAATTCTTCTATGTAGATTGATTATTTTTTAACTTGAACTTTCTTTGTTGCATAGGGTGCCAAGCCTGGTGAAAGAGGTGAACTTCCAGGTCATAAGGTTATAGGAGATATTGCAGTCATTAGAAACTCAACAGCTGGTGTAAGACTTATCAGTCCACTGCCCCATCATGATATCTATTCAATTGAAGACCTTGCACAACTAATTCATGATCTTAAAGTATGAGCATGTACTTGAATATTTGAGGTTGCCGGGGATTGAATCCTGGTAATTGGAGCTAAGAATCTATCACTCTACATCAGACCACAAGCTGTTGGCATTTTCTCTCATTTACTTGTTTTTGCATATATCATTACTATATATGCTCTTCTAGCAGCCTTCTTTTTCCTCCTTTACTTTTCAGAATTGGTTTATGGTTCTTGTTTCCTAGGACACAATATTGTATGATGTTAATATTTTTTGACTAGTCTCTGTGACATACTTTTATTTTTTAGAATTCCAATCTGTCAACTCGAATCAGTGTGAAACTAGTACCTGAAGTTGGAATGTGAGTAATTGCTAGTGGGGTTGTCAAGGGGCATGCTGACCGTGTCTTAGTATCTAGTCGTGATGGCGGTACTGGGGCCTCAAGATGGACTGGCATAAAAAATGCTGGGCTCCCATGGGAACTTTGTTTGGCTGAGACCCACCATACTCTAGTCACCAACAATCTTCGTGGCCACACAAAAACTGATGGCCAACTTAAAACAGGAAAAGATGTGACCATTGCTACACTTCTTGGTGCACAAGAGTTTAGCTTCAGCACTGCTCCTTTTATAACTCTGGGTTGCATCATGATGTGAGAATGTCAGAAGAACACCTGCCCTGTGGGCATTGCTACTTAAGATCCTGTGCTTAGAGAAAAATTTGCTAGAGAACCTGAACATGTTATTAACTTTTTCTTTATGCTAGCTGACAAGGTCAGGCAGAAAATGTCTCAATTTGGTTGCGAAATGCTTAATGAGATGGTTGGTCAGTCAGATATGTGCTTGAAGTCAATAACGAAGTCCTTAGTAATAATGAAAAGCTTTAGAATATTGACCTCTCCTTGCTTCTCAAACCTGCTGCTGACATTCACCCTGAAGTTGCTTAATATTGTATTCAAAAGCAGGATCATGGCTTGGATAATGGCTTTGGACTAAAAATCATAGAGATATCTAAAGTTGCTCTAGAGAAAGGTTTTCCTTTATACATTGAAATGCTTATATACAGTGTAAAGTGTACAGTTGGAACAATGCTTAGCCATGAAGTAACTAGGTGCTACCATCTTGCTGGGCTTCCATCTGGTACGATTCATATCAAACTGTCATGACGTGCAGAGCAGAGCCTAGGAGCTTTCTGGTACCCTAGCATCATGCTGGAGCTTGAAGGTGATAGCAATGACTATGTTGGCAAAGGATTATCAATTGGCAAAATTGTTGTTTACCCTCCAAAAGGAAGCCGGTTTGATCCTAAGGAAAACATAATAATAGGTAACATTGCTTTCTATGGAGCTACTATGGGGGAAGCCTATTTCAATGGAATGGTGGCGAAAAGATTTTATGTTCGTAACTCAGGTGCCAAAGCCGTTGTAAAAGGTGTTGGTGATCATGGTCGTGAGTCAGGTGGGATTGTTGTCATGCTAAGAAAAATTGGCAGGATTTTTAATGCAGGTATGAATGGTGGTATTGCTTATGTCTTTGATGTGGATGGGAAATGTAAATCTCGATGCAATCTTGAGCTGGTGGACCTTGATAAATTTGAAGAAAATGAGGATATTTTGACTCTTAAAATGATAATTCAGTAACATCAACGTTATACAAACTGCTAGTTAACTAGAGAGGTACTTGCTAACTTTGAGAATCTTCTACCCAAATTTATTAGTCTTCCCCAAGGATTACAAGCATGTTCTAGCAAAGATGAGAGATGAAGAAGCCTCTAAAGAGGCACTTGATGCGCTGCCAGAGAAACTGAGGAGCAAGACAAGTGGAGTTGATGGAAAAAGATACTTTTGAAGAGCTCAAAAAGTTAGCATTGAGATCCTTGAATGAGAAATCAAGTGAGTAAGTAGTATCTCTTCTATTAAGTCTTAAAGGTCTATGCTTATGCCTCCTTGATTTAAGTTCTCCCACCTTTTCCAATTGAAAATTATTTTTCCCTCTTCTTTTTGGATTTTTTTCTTAAAATTAGTGTTACTGAGGTAAACTTGCTTTCTTCCTCTTTTCTTCTTTCCTCTTTTATTTTGCATTTCTTGAATTGAACATTTATGATTAACTCATTTCTACAAATTTTCAATTTGTTAAACTTACATCACACCTTTATGTATTGTTGTTTTTGGTTGCTATCTTCAACATATTTCTTATTGTTGTCATGCATTATTTAAGATATTTAACTTTTGGAATTTGTTGAAACTAGAGGTTGACCAGTCAAGAGGCCTACTCAGGTTTCAAATGCTGTGAAAAATCATGGTCTTGTTGCTTATGAGCGTGAAGTAATTCGATATACGGATCCTAATGTTCGGATGAATGACTAGAAGAAGATCATGGAAGAATCAAAACCTGGCCCGCTTTTGAATACGCAGTCTGCTCGCTGCAAGGACTATGGTACTCTTTATTGCCGTCAGGTATTACTGTTTTTATTCTTATTTTGTCATGTTGGATATGAATTACGCAAAACAAAACTTAAATCTAAGATGTCTCTTATATTCATAAGCGCAGGAGAACTCTTGATGCCCTTTTGGAAACAAAATACCTGAATTCAATTGGTTAGTGATAAATGCTTAATTTTATATAAATTATTTTCTATTTTAATCTTTTCTAGTTATTTTTTATGATTATCATAAGTATTTATTTTTCTTTTTTTGTTTTGTAAGATTTAATTGGATGAAAAATATAAAAGAAGTAGCAATTGGCTAAGTTAGGGAATTTGTGTGGGTTTTGAATTCTAATGAGCTGATCTTGAAGAACTTTGATCACACTAGGAGAAGTT
>JBBYHK010500507.1:0-14590 GCA_038382065.1 Adansonia grandidieri | reverse complement strand
TAAATTTAATTATAAAATATGTAAATATTAATATAAAATAACTTTTTAATATTATGAACAATGATTTGTACTTAAATAGGTCGGCCAAGCCAAATTCAGCTCTAAGCTTAGAATTCAAAATTTTTTGAGCTCCAGCTAGGCCTTAGAACCGAACTAAGATTTTTTCAGGCTAGACCAGGCCAAATTCAGGCCTAGGCTTAGAATTCAAACTTACGTAGAGGTTATTACATTTAACATAAAATAAAAAAGGATGTAAAATATACTCAAACCTGAACCTGACCTAAACCCAAACCTGAATAGGCTCGAACCCGAAAGAACCCAAACCCAAATAGACCTAAACCCGAATTAGCTAAAACCCGAAATGGCCTATCCTGAACCTATCCAATTGCCACCTTTAGTTAATAATTTGCAATTTTAATCATTAAGTAATGTTTTACAACTTTAATGATTTTCTTCATTATTTTATCAAGATCATAGCCTTCAACCATAATTGGAGAAGTTCAACATTTGAATCTTCTTAATGAGCTAGGCATCCCTTTCACCTTTACACAACCTTAAGCAACTTAACAAATCATGTAAAAACTAATTAGATAGGTAACTTAGTTTATCGATTGCATCTTTATCTAAATGGATCATATGCCCTTCACCTAAACATCATCTCTAAAGTCATATAGTCAAGTGCGACACATCCAAACCATACAACAATAGTTGAGTAAGACATATTATTTATAACTCAAGTAGTTCGGGCAGAAGGGACCCTGAGCGACTCAACAAATCACCCATAACCGAAACTGGGGTATCTTGTTATGAATAATGGAAGGTGACTTATCATACCTAGGCATGGACTTAATATTTTGTAAGGGAATTTTTATTCATTTATCTTAGGTCTGATTGCTTTGTTTGATTAGCATGCTTAGCATTTATTCAATCATATATCATAAATATGTAAATTAAAAAACAAATCTAGCACATGCAGTCTACTAGGATGATTATGGACTTTATCTATCTAGTTTCCTTGAGCCATTAGGAAACTAGTTGGTCAAATTCTAAAGGATATCATACAAGGTCTTTGCAAGTCTTAATGATGATCCTTTTGCTCTTTTCTTCTTGGCACCTTCTTTTTTACATCTTTGATTTACAAAAATTATAATCTTTAAGCTAATTCTAAATCTACGAGTGTTATGTAACTATTACATATCATTGTAAAAAACCTAGAGTTACATTCAAAGGAAGTTAGATGAGAAAAGAATTTACAATCTAGAATTAAAAAAGAAGGCAGGGTTTGCAAACCAAATTTATAAAAATAAATAGTAAAATAAAAATTCAACCATCATAGCCTAGTCATTCTAAGGTCTAATTATCCATAATCATCCTTATGATAACATAATCATAATATAAGCATAAAACGAAATACAAGCATAGCTAATATCACTTAATGATCTTATGTGTCATTTGCATAAACCTTATCAAATAATTTGAGATATTTATCAAATTATTTATTGATTTGGATTTTTTAATTAAAATATTTTAGTTAAATTCTTAACTTTTAGGAAAATTGTCTTAAATTGAACATTACCTAACTTTTAGGATGTTTGTCTTAATTAGGACATTATCTAACTTTTAGATAATTTTATCTTAATTTGGACAAACCATCCATTTTAGGAAACTTGTTTTTTAAAAACTATTTTAGGAAACTTGTTTTTTAAAAAAAAAAAACATTTTATGACATTACCTAACTTCTATGGATTTGTCTCAATTAGGACATTATTTAACTTTAAGATAACTTTGTTTTAATTTAAACAAACTATTTAACATCTAATATTTTCTAAACCATTTAGGAAACTTGTTTTGAAAATTTTTTAGGTCTTAGTAATTAATCCATTTTTAATTTAATTAAGAAAACAATTTTTTACATGATTAACATTTATTCTAATCTCATTAGAACAAATCCTACTCTAAGTAAGATTAATCACTTAAATCAAATACATAGTTTAGTTAAACAATTTAATTGAATTTTAGTTTCATGCCTATTATATTATGCAATTCATATCTTAATTAATTTAAGAAAATTAATACACTTAGATAATTTTGTGTTTGATAATAAGTAAGAGTTTTAATGGAATACAACCTCTCAAGGAGGTACATTGTGCCAACTTTGCTAACTTTATTTTATTTTATTTTAACTTGATCATATCAAACTTTAAATTTTAAGAAAATCTGAATTTGATAAATCCTACTCAAATTAGAGATAGGTGGCATAACATTTAGAGGAGTTCCAGTCCAACTAGGAGCCTGCTCCATGCATGGCTATCTTGCTATCCTAATTTAACTCAAATAATATTGCCTTCATGCCATTAAACTTCAAAAAGTACAACAAATTTGCAGTAACATCTTACTGCCATGGATGCCACACCAAGGTTACAAAGAACAAAGACAATATGGCATAACCAACAAAAGCACCTAATGCACCTAATATGGCCTAAAATTGTAACATTTTCAACTTCGATTTTAACCTAATTTTAGGCAAGTATTATGAAATTTTATGACACTTTCAAGGTGGAAAAACAAAGAACAAGTTGCACTAACAATTGCTAAAAATTTCAGCACCATTAAAACACTAACATGGAACCATCCTAGCAATCCAAGTGACTATAATATCAGTTTTATTAGTAAAATCATATTTTAAACTAATTAATATTAATAATAAACTTGGATTATCATGCTAGAAAATTGAAAATGAAAAGCAAACAACTTCTTTAATTTTTTATTCAAGAAATGGATCAAAGGAACATCAAAATAACCTAAAAAGCTAAAATATGTTAGGATTTAATCTAGATTAATTAAAATAATTTTAATTAATTGTTGGTGTATGCCCTTGAACCAATCAAATTTGGACATGGGATACATGGTCAAATGACATCATATACATTACAAAGCTTAATGTAACATCGGTTTTCCTTCATGTTGTGGCATGATTGACATTATTCCAAACACTAATTAGATGAAGCCCTTAAAATACAATGGCCTTGTAAAGTTAGTAAACTAGTTACAATGTTGAAATCCTTATGCATCAAAGCTGTGCTTCTAAAATTGTTCCTAGTCATTATATTGTCAAGTTAGGGCATTAACAATATACAATAACTAATATATGCTAAGCCTCCATGCAAGGGATGCATGCAACTCTTTGATTTCATAGAAGTTGAAGTATAAGAGATACTTAAGGATAGCATATAGGTGCTTGTTCTATGGAAACAAGTCACTAATAATGGCCCGAATGAGAACTCCATTTAGTATAGGTCATTCAAGTGTCTATGGAATATGTTTTCATATGCTAGTCATGTATAATAGTACTTAGACTTGTGATTTCAGGTCATCTCATATGAGGAGTGTTATGCTTTGATTCCATCACAAATGGGTCCACAATAGATGGATGCTTATGGTAATATGGTTTTGGGTATAGTATGAACTATATGGTAGATGAATGAGTGATCCAAAGAGGATTCACCACTTCAAGTGACATTGGAGACTTATCCCGAGTGTTTTTAACTATGGTTGATTAAATTAAAGTCTATGGTGAATGCATAGACGGATTATAAAGAATAGTTCCTCATAGATCCATGAACATTAACCATAAGTTGTAAGAATAAATATGGATAGAGGTTTAGGTAACACTATACCATGCTTATCCTTAATCTAGGATATATGGTTAAAGGACTGTACTACACTAAAAGGCTAGTTACTGAAACGTTTTTATTAGGTTACACTAACTCTTCAACATTTGGGTGGTCATAATAGGTTACTAGATCTCGCTCTTGATCTATGAACATGATTAATAAGATTGTTCATGTTCAATGCAAACATATTGGGAGCTTAATGGGTCATACAAAATAAGGCAGATCTATTGGATTAAATCTGGGATTTAATTAAGTATAACTTAATTTAATAAAATATAATCTGAATACAGGACTTAATTGAATAAGTTCAATTATTTAAGACATAATTAGATTTATGAAATCTAGATTTTTTTTTTATGCAACTAAGACATTAATAATCAGATTTGTCTTATTTAAATAATGTTTAAAATTAAGACAAATATAAAGGTGGACAAACACTAGTACTCATTGAAATAAGATTTCACTAAGATTCAAGATTTGACTGAGAATCAAATTTCTTATCCTAATAATTAATTTACTATCCCTTCAAATACTATTATTATATTAATTATTTGATAATTGATATTAAATAATATTAAAATTAGTTTAAAATAGTTTTAACTAAATTAAGGATTTTAGCACTATGTATACTAGCTAAATTATATTTCCAATTTATTTATTTAATTTTTATAATTATTTTGACAATTATATTTATTAAAAAAATATTGCTTATTCATTTAGATAAATAAAGAACTAAATTAATTGGATTAAATTCATGGAAACATAAGTTTGGCCCAAAAAAACCCTAATTATTATGTATTTACTAGGGATATGGTCCAAGCTTGTTGAGCCGATTTCTTTATCTTAATTTTGGTGGATATTTTGGCCAAGGCAGTTGGAAGAGCTGACTAGTAAAGTTTATTTGAAACTAGGGTTCGTTAAATTAAAACAACTAAAACAATGGAAAAAGAATTTCACTTGATTTAGGAGTTTTGATTAGGTTAAAACTCTTCCATCCTAAGTCAAGCTAGGGCCAGGATTAAGCTATTATATAAAGACTTGTTGGGATAGAAAAACAAGGTGAATTTTTTTAACCTAATTTAAGAGAAAATATTTCAAGGGTTACAAAATATTTTTCTTAGCTATCCCTTTGTTGTCGCCACTTCCTAGCATTCTTGTTCTTAGTTTTGTAGGTTGATAACGCTTTTACTAGCACTGGAGAACCATTGGGCCTCAAAAAGGTTTCAACAGCTACTTGTGTGGATAACTGTTAAAGGCAGCACACTTATGCCACTTGTGGCCTCCAAGATTCTTTCAAGAAACCAACTTCTTCAATTTTTTTATTTTTTATTTTTTTTTTTTGTGTTTAGATCTCAATATTTAAACGCAAGGTAACTTTTGATCATATGGATGATTAAATCTTGATTTAAAATTTTAAAGATTACTATATGTAAGTCTCTCCTTAAAGATTTGTAGGAAAGTTTGGCTATTTTTATGTTTACTATTTCTGCTACAATTATCTTTATGTTTTATTGATTTTGAAATTTAAGACATGCACAAAGCTGGACTTTACTGGGAAAAAGTTCCCTTTAAGTGGTACAGAGCTTTTAGGTTATGGATTGCATGTTGTAAGTTGTAGACACCTAATTTTGTCCCGACCTCCTTCCTTGTCAGTCTAAAAATATTTGAGATACAAAATTAGGCACTTGTCCCAGTGAGGTAAATTTCTTTCAGGAGGAATATACATTTTCAAAACCTATTTAGTTGTGCTTGATGACTACATGTGCATGTGACAAAATTAATGTCATTTCAAGGGTCAAAAGAGTAAATCTCGAACAAAACTATGAATATCAAGATAAAATATTAGTTTTTAACTTGTGAAATTTTGAAATTTGCTTTTGCAGATGTTATCATGTCAATTTTTCATGTTTAGGAATTTTTCAAGATCTTTTTGTTAAATTTAGGAGGTTGATTGTCGTATATTTTTACCAATGCTAGTGTGGTATTTATGCCAATATGCACTCCAAAAACCCATAAATATTCACAAAAAAATTTATATTGACATTTTTTACCACGAGGTATCAAGTTAGCAAAATTGCCACTTATTTTTGAATTTCTCACTATATTGTGAGTATTTTGCTCGCAAAATTTTTTGATAAAAACTTATTTCAGATCTCAGATTTTTATCTTCACCATTTTGTAAATTAAAATTATGAATATCTAATTCATTTTATATAAGTTTCAATGTACTTTTTGAAAATTTTCTAGTTCTATAATACGAGCCTTTCTTTATCTGCAAAATTTTTTGTGGAATTTTTTCAAGTTTTAAACTTCAAAATTCTTTAAATATTCCCATTTAACTATCATTAAATTAGTTTTTGAAAATTCATTTTATTTCATGAGTCTTGCATTTTCTTCAAAATTTTCATGATTCTAAGATACAGAGTTTTCTACTTTATAAAATTTTCTAGTAGATTTTTTTGGGTTTATAATTTTTAAAATTCTTTAAATATTATTATTTAATTCAAATTAAATCAGTTTTTCAAAATTTATTTTATTTTATTAGTTTTGAAATTTCATTTAGAATTTTTCCTGTTTTCAAAATATAGAATTTTCTACTTCATAAATTTTTTCAAAGGATCTCTCTAAAGTTATAATTTTTAAAATTACTCAAATATTATTGTTTAATTCATATTAAATCAATTTTGAAAAACATTTTATTTTATGAGTTTGACATTTTCTTTCATAATTTTTTCGTTTTCAAAATACAAAATTTTCTATTCTATAAATTTTATCGAAAGGATTTTCCTAAGTTTATAATTTTTAAAATGTTCAAATATCATTGTTGAAATCATAGTACTTCAATTTGTAAAAATTTAATTTATTTTATGAGTTTCGCATTGTTTTACGTATAATAATTTTTCTTGGTAAGGTGTTTCTCGTAAAATTTATGAGTTTGCTATTTTTAATTTTTTTGTTCATAAAAATTATTTTATTATTAGATTAAATTAAACTGATCATATAAAATTTTATTTTAAATACATAAATTTTTATTTTTTTAAATTTAATCCTTCTAATTAATTTGTACGATATAATTTTACATATTATATAAATACTTTCCCAAAACTCTCTAGACCTTGATGATATCATGCATGACATCATTCACTGAAAGACTAACTTAATTAATATAAATCAAATCAAAATAAAGCAAATAGAAATGAATAATAAATAAATGAATTAAAAAAAAAAAAAGAAAACTTTAGAAACATGTAGAATCCATCAGCCAAGGCAATTCTCAATCCTTGGTGGACTCTTCCCTTTTATAAAGAGGGGAAGAAAATTTTCATTAAAAGACTTTAGGCTTTAGGAAGAAAAACAAAGAAAAGAAACATTAAAATACATGAATTTTCAAGCTTTTCTAAGGTATTTTTCTTATTAGACTCTTAAATCTCGCTTATTTCTTGTTTGAACCTTCTTTCTAATGAGCTAAATGAATACTTGTGCTCATGATTTTTGATACATGATGAAAGGCCAAGTATGATGGCTATGATTAAAGTTTTAGGTTTTGGTTATTTTAGTTAATTTTTATTAGAAACAGTTGATTTTCACTGTGATTATTTGTGTTTGTTGTGTTTGCTGATACATATATTGTTATTTTTATGTATATATGTTTATATAATTTTTCATAACATTTTCATGTTAATTTATATTGATTTATACATTATTTATCATGTTTTTATGCTTATTTATGCTTGGTAAAAATTCTAACTTGCATGTATGTTAATATTTATGAAAATATGTGATGAAAAAAGTTATTTTTGGTCAAGAAACATGTTGGCAGAATCACGTAAGGGTTGATTTTGTGGTGTTTCGATTTTATTTTGCTTATTTTGTAAATATGGAAATCTTATGGACTAAATTGCAAAAACTATAAAAAATTTTCTTTGGCCATTTAAGCTTGGCCAAACCTTATAGATGGCTTAAAAGTTTTTTTATGCTTAGTTTAATTTGTTTTATTCATTTTTGACCATTTTAAGGCCATCTTGTAATTTTAAAAAGTTAGGGGACTAATTTGTAAAATGTAAAAAAATTGTTTTATTGCCACAAATGCGTGGCTGAATCATTTTCATGATTCTCGGTGCAATTTTTGTGACTTTTCATGAGTACATTGGCAAGAATGAAACTCAAAGGAATTAATGGGGGCTCGCACAAGCGGTGGAGCATGTGGTTTAATTCGATGCAAAGCGAAGAACCTTACCAGGGCTTGACATGCCGTGAATCCTCTTGAAAGAGAGGGGTGCCTTTGGGAATGTGGACACAAGTGGTGCATGGCTGTCATCAGCTCATGCCATAAGGTGTTGGGTTAAGTCCCGCAACGAGCGCAACCTTTGTGTTTAGTTGCCACCGTTGAGTTTGGAACACTGAGTAGACTACCGGTGATAAGTCGGAGGAAGGTGAGAATGATGTAAAGTCATCATGCCCCTTATGCCCTGGAAATCAAATACAATCACAAGTAAGGATTGATCCCTCTTATGACACTTGGTAACTGGTACCTTATCAACCATGTGTTAACTTAAAATTTAATCTTTATTCGGTTCCAACATCTAATTTTTAATTATAATTCCCATATCTCAAAACATTATTTTATGAAACAAATTTATTTTTCTACTTGAGAAAATTAGGTTTTTGATATTTTCAAAAATCAAACTACTTGTCGTACCCTAACGAAGAACCAGAAGAACACAAAATTTTTATCATTCTCTTTCGTATCTTACTGGAGAGCCAGAGAAATATAAAAGGTTTTAAAAATCAAAATATATTTCGTACCATGCTAGAGAGCTGAGGTAATACAAAACTTTTTATTTTTTGAAATTTGTAAAAAAATTCCAATTTTCTTGTTTTTAAAAGGATATCTTATTATTAAAATCATCCATAAAACTCCTTTCATATGCTGGGAAAAATTCAACGTATTACTTTAATTCGAAGACATTGCCTTGATTTAAAAAGTCAATTTTATAATAAATAACAAAATTTTCCTAAGGCTCAGTTTCAACTTCATGTTCAAAACTAGACTCTAAAGACTTGGATTTGGTCAAAAAGACCAAAATATCCCTTAAAGTACCTTCAAGGTGAAAATATCCTAGTACTCTGAAGGACCTGGCTTTAATGCAAAATTACTAAAAATGCCCTTGGGCTATACCATCAACATAAAAGTATCTTGATAATCCTAAAAAACTTGATATTATCTTAAGAGTATGAACCTATTCCAACTACATGCCTTTGACATAGAAGTGTCTCAGTGATCACATAGGACTTAGTTCTAAAATAAATTACTAAGATGTTCCTAAGGTTTACCTTCGGCGTGTAAGTATCTCGGCAACCCTAAAAGATTTTATAACTTCATAAAATGATGAGCCTATCCCTATTATGATCTTCGACATATAAGTATCCCGGTTATCATAAAGGATTCAATTCTAGGGTAAATTACTAAAATACCTATACGGTGTACCTTTGACACATAGGTATCTCGGCACCCTAAAAGACTCAAAGATGATATGAAATGACAATTATACCCTACATGCATAACTTCGACATAAAAAATGACCTAAAATGCAAAATTTGCTAAGTCCCTAAACTTTTCAAAATTGCATTCCATGCCCTATTGGAGAACTAGAATAATAAGAATGGTTTTAATATTTTCTACACCCTATTAGAGGACTAGAGGAATGCTAGAAATATTTCTAAAATTTCAAAAATATCCCAATAACCCAGAATGCAAGGTTTTCCTAAATGGTCCCTAAAATTTTTTAAGTTTACAATATAGTCACTATATGAAATAAAACACAAAATCAAATATCAAACACTTCAAAATAAATATGGAAAACATACCAAATATCATCAAAAGTATTTGGCTAAACACTTTTGGCCTTGGAATAATTTTTTCAACTTTTTTGCAACAAGTCCCTAAACTTTCAAAAATTACTAAAAAGTCCTTAAAAGATTTAAAATGCATGATATGCATCCAAAAATGTTAAAAATGTGTGAAAAACACTCCTAAAAATGCATAGAGAATTTGGCCAAACACGAATGGCCTTCAAAAAAATTTTCACTTTTTATAATTTACTCCATGCATGGTTTATACATGACAAAACAATAGAAGACACATCAAAATCAACATAAAAACACATCAAAAATCATATGAAGTATTTGGCCAAGAAACTATGGCTTGAACAATTTTTTTACCATATTTACAAATAAGCCCCTAAGGTCTTTAAAATTATAAAATGACCCCTAAAAGGTAAAAATGCATAAAACACACTTAAATAACCCTAAAGGCTTTACTATAGTTTCAGCCAAGCTTATATGGCCTAAAAAAATTTTAATACTTTTGCAATTTAGTCCTTCAACCTTTTAATATTACAAAATAACATCAAAAAGTGATAAATCATCACCAAACAAGGCACATGTGCTTTGACCAATCTTGGATTTACCCATCCAAGGCCTTTAAGAATTTTGAAAAAAATTATTTTTAGACCCTTAAACTTTTAAGCTTTACAAATAATTCTAAATATCAGGAAAAATCAAGAAATAAATTAAATCCAAGGCTATACACCATTCGACCAAGCCTTATATCACCAAGAAAAATTTGTTTTTCAACATGAACATATATATATATATATCCAATTTTCTACCATGCTCAAGTCAACACCAACATGTTTAAAACCATGAAAAACAACATATAAGCAAGTTTTATCAAGTATTTACATGAAAATATCAAGGAAAATAATATGATTATGAATATATCCAACAACAACAACAAAAATATAACAAAAATCAAGTTATGAACAAAAATACAATAAAAATTGCTAAATACATAAAATTATTCGTAGCTTTCAACACTTGGCCTTTCAATATGGATCAAACTCTGTGAGCACAAATCACCATCAAGCTCAAAAAAAGGATGAAATATAATAGAAATGAACAAAAAAAAGAGTTTTCCAATTGAATTTACTTTAAAAGCTTGAAAAACTTGAGAAAGTTTTGAGTTTTTTAGTGTTTTTTGGCTATTGATGTCTACAGCTTCTTAATAAAAGCTTTCTTCCCTTATTTATAAAAGGGAAAATTGACCAAAGTTGGTAGGAAACCCCCTTGGTTGAATGCTTCTACCATTTTCTATATATTTTTTTCACCTTTTTTTTTCTTTTTAGATTTTTTCCAATTTTGATAAGATTTAATTAATGATTTTGTCATTTTGCATGTCTCATCATGCATGACATCCTCATCTAGAGACACAAGAGAGAAAAATCTAATTTTGATAATATTAAACTTAATGATAAATTTTAATCCTGATTAAATTAATTCTTGTATAATTAAACTATCAAATTCTAAAATTAAAATAAAATATATACAAATTCTTAAAAATGCATCAATAAATAAAATTATAATGGAAAATTTTATGAAAAAAATGAAAGTGAAGTAAAAGGACTAAATTGTAAGAAATAAAAAGTTATCAATTGATAATTTTAATTATGAATTTAAACACGTAAAAGGCCCAATTAAATATTCATAAGAAATTTTTATATCCAAAAGTATTTGTATCCAAAAGGACTAGTTACATGATTGACACGTCAAAACATTTCTATAGACACTTGCGTGACTAATACCAAATGGAGTTCTCACACAGGCATGTTCAGTGAACTTATTTTCACAAAATAAGCACCCCCCGTGTAATGCAAACCTTAGGATGAAAACATAACCTCAAACCCGATTGGATGGAATTGAAACCCTAGGATCATCTTCAAAGTCAAGTAAAGAGAACTTGACCCCAATCAAACGTACTGATTAGAACCAAAGTTATAACAATCTTGATAACCATAAGTTACCTTGATAAGATCAACTTGAGTTCTTGTTTAAAGAATAAAGAAGAAGTTCTCACAAAGAGAAGAAACTCTCAAGATATTTTTTCTATTCAGATCTGATGAATTACATAAATAAGACTGCCTTATATAGGCCTAAAATCTGGAGAGTCCTAACTAAATGAGGAAATCCTAATCAATAAGGAAAAGTCTATTCCAAATCCTAATCTAATTAGGACTTATCTAAACAACTTAAAATCCTAAACATAATCCTAATTAATAAAGATAAAGTTTACTCCTTATAATAATCTGATTAGGAATTATCTAAATAAATTAAAAAATGAAAAGTCAAATTCTTATCAAAAAATCTAAAATCCTAAATTATAGGCTTATGAATACATGCAAATTGGGCTCCATTCATCTTGGGCATGTGAATTGGGCTACAAGCGTTATTCTTCATCTTTTTTTAGCCTTAACATAATGCGAAAAAGTGATCAATCTTGGCAATGCATCTGATTAGTCCTTGCAAAGCTTGCTTCATGCATTTAGTCTTTGCCGTAGTCATTGGACCTGTAATTTCTTGCAAATGATCATAAGAATGGTTGGAAATAGGTGTTTGTGCAAGTTGATCTCCATCATTCCGTCCCTCTTCAAAAGGATTCATCTTTGAATCACCTACATTATACAAAGATAAACCAACAACATTAAAAGTAGCACTAATATTTGAATAGCTGCTTGGTAAATCTAGCGTATAAGCATTGTCATTGATCCTTCCTAACACTCACAAAGGTCCATCTCTTTAGGCTATAACTTTGATTTCCTTTGAGAATAAAACCTTTTCTTACACAAATGTAACCAGACCCAATCTCTAGGTTTGAAAGTGACCTTAATATGCTCCTAATTGGCTTGCCTTGCATTTTGCTCATTTTTCTTGTCTATGTTAGCTCGAACCTTGGCATGCAAATCCCTAACAATTTTTTTTTCTTACCACCAAATTAGCATGTTCATTAGTAGGCAAAGGTAAGATGTCCAAAAGAGTTAAAGGATTAAAGCCATATACTACTTCAAAAGGAGAATAAAAAGTGTCGCGACGTACCCCGGGGTGGATCCTCACGAATCTATGAATGCGTATGACTTAAAAATTTTTCTAACTTGGAATGTCTTCTAGATCGAGACTTTTCCTTTGGCGATGTGATGAAAATGAGAATGTATGGATTTTTTACTTGTGGTACAGTGAGGAGGACCATAAGATGAATCGCTCATCTTATTGGTCTCGGATGACCATCATAAAATGGCCAATGCTTGGAGTCACCACTGATCATTTCAGGCTAAGCATGACCGGATGCCTATTGAAACCTATGTTTTGAGTTACAAAACTCAAAACATAGATCCCGTAGTCTACGTAGTGCAAAGATTCACCGTTTGGGTTTGGGAGTTAGTTACGCACGATGAGGTACGAACCTCTTCGCGACACCCAAAATTGGTACCTTACTAGCTATGTCTTATCTTTGTTTCGATTCTTTCGAATTTAGCTTGTCATTATTTCAATTTAATGCATGAATCTTGTAGAAATAGTCCAGGCTTTGATGAAAAAGATTTAATCTCACATAAGCCCTGAAGAGATAGGGAATATAGAGATTTTTGATAAAAATGACCTCTAGATTTTAGTTTGCAAATGAAATGTTCCACTTTAAGCACTGGAGAGATACCCACGCGGTACATTACGTTTAGTTTTATTTGAAATGATTGGAAAACATGAATGCAAATAATCATCACAAAGAAATCATGTTAGTAAGACAATAAATGAAGTAACATAACATGGATCATTTAATACAATGATAAAGAAAAGGAATGGACTATTGGAATTTATCTCGCAATTGGTATCGATTATTTGGGAATAATCAAATCGATATTTTTTTAGATGCATCTGGGTTCCTTGATTAAACAAGATTTGTTTGACATATTCATAGAAGTCCGAGAATGAGAGAAAAAAATTAATTGTAGTTGAAAATAAGGTTGCAGTATCCCTTCGAAAAGGTAGGGTTGGAGTATCCCTGCGGATAACAAATAATTTTGACAAAGAAGGTTTCTTTTAATCTTGACAATTTTGAAAAATGGGGTTGGAGTATCTTCAGAAGGTCGAGGTTGGAGTACCCCCATGGATGGCAAATGATTTTGACAAAAGAAGGTTTTTTTTTTAATCTCGACAATTTGAAAAACGGGGCTGGAGTATCCCCTCAGAAAGGCAAGGTTGGAGTATTCCCAAGATTGATACGTTTGACACTCTTTAGAGAAGTCGAGTTGGAAAACTTAAGTCAGCAAAACCTTGTGATTTAGGGAATGTATGAGCCTTTCAACAACTTTTGGTAAAAGAAATTATTGTGAATGAGGATCGTAAAGATGTTAAATGTGTTTGTGCCTTGATACGAGCCTATGGGAGGTCAAAGCATATTCTCGAGTCTAATTGGGTTAACATAGAGACATTCGAATGCCTCGAGATGAAATTCCAGAAAATAACTCAATTTTGACCAAAACCGAAAATAAGGGACAACATCACACTATCTTGCTTCCCGAATTTATTCTAAATTGGTTCGAAGGATTTAGAAGGTGGACAAGACACTGTTAGAAAGGTACTCGATGAACGTTATCTTAAAAATATTCCTACTACCCCAAAAAGTCATTTTCTAGGGGGAATAAATTTTCAAGTTCAGATTAATAGTGCTACTAGCAGAGCATATAAGGGACAAGGTGTGTCAAAATTTGAAAAATCACCCCAAACTCATTTGGTAGTGAAAAATTACAAACAATACCTTTTTAAAAAGGGAATTTTATTAACCTTTCAGGAAAAATGTTTGAAAAATTTGGAAAAAGCATTTAGTGGACCTGAATGGCCCAACCAAAATACATGTTCAGATTCCGAAGGTTCCAGACAGTTTAGACTTGAAAAAACATAACTCTCATCCGGAATGATCTGGGGGTGAATAAGACATTGTTTTAAAGATATTTCGACATGCTTTGATAGAAAAATATCAAAAAATTCATGAAAAATCGTTTAGGATTTTAAAGTGATTTTTCAATTTG
>JBBYHK010500496.1:0-14596 GCA_038382065.1 Adansonia grandidieri | reverse complement strand
TCTTTTTTGATCTCTCTTAACTTCTTATTTTATCAACTCTCCTTTAAAAGGCATTGGATGTTATGGTTGTATAGACCATAAAGATTAAATACATCTATACTCAAGATGATTAAATTAATCCTCGAATACACCTTCAAGCATCATACCCAGGAGTAGTTTGATCCGTGTAAGCGCTTATCCATGATTTATACCTTTTTCTCCACTATAAGGCCATTGACTGAAGCAGACTTCTGTAACCTTCTTTATAATAGTCTAAATCTATGTTAGCCAACCTAAAAGTCATAAGAATAAACTATTATGATCTGTATTGTCATTGGACCAAAAGCAGTGCATATCCTACTATTCCTCACAAACTGAGCAAAGGTATGAAAAACAACTGACCACATCGGTATAGAAAAGGTTTAGGGGCAAACTAAGGAGCTCACCATGTTATATCCATAAGAGCCAAAATTTTCAGTGTTTCCACCCATTTATTTTTTATCCTAAATCATGCCAATGTTTCTTGATGATCTCTTACAGAAAAACAAAATATGAGAAGTACGGCTTGATTTTAATAGCACCCTCACTCCAGAAATGGCTCTAAACCCACATATATAGTAACAACGCACTCCCAAAAACCTACCTTGGCCTGATTTTTTACATACGTTGAACATTTGGATAATTTTGGCTAGATTCATAGGAGCAGGATAGACATTTCTCTTTAATTGTGTCCACTATGGCTACTTCAACATGCATGAGTATCCTTGGAAAAAACATTAATCCATGGTAGCCAAGGCAAAAGCATTAAGGGCTTCCTCCCCCTTCGAGTGTTCCGTGATGCATTCCTTTAAAAATTACCATGAGATAACACATATATTGCCTTTATGCTCAATATGGTGTAATATTGACTGGGTGGTAAATCAAAGATCTATCCCAACGACTTTCAGAGACTTGCCAGGTCACGTTCCTTACAATAGATAGGTCTTGTCTCTAAAGGCCCTAACCTAAGTACAAATACAATCTCCTCTATTGTAGGGGCCATATCATGCTGACCAAATAAAAAACATCTATAGGCTAGATCTTAGAACTCGATCAAAGCATGAACTAATTATTTGTTTATTGTTATTATAAAGAGAAGGACGATATGTCCATACTTTTCAATAAACTGAGCCTACTTCCCATTGTTCCAACCATCCCATATATCAATCAAGTTTGTTAAATTATTCTGTCTTGACATCTAAATGCATAATCTTTGGTAATTCTGGCATAAATTCCCTCAGTGTATAGCCCTCCATTCCTTCTGATTTGATTATAACTCAGTATGAACTTCCTCAAATGTCTTAGAAATAACTACTGCGTACACTTATTCACCTATAAAGTCTAATAGAAATTAAACTGAGCAGAAATTCAAATTTAAAGCAAGTGTCCCTATATGCAAATGAAAAACATACAAAAAGAAGAAAAAACAAATGAGTTAGTATCCACAAAAAGGATAATAAATTCAAATAAATATAACATAACATAAAAAGATAACACCACACGACAAAAATATTATCATAAAAAAGTATCTTTATCCTTTCATGTGTTCCTAATTTTTGATAATGTCGAAAGTAGGGTGTGATTTTAATAGGGAAGTCACTAGGTTCACTATATGAAATTTAGGTGAGACCTCTAAATCGGTTCTCAAATTACTCTTCGAGCCCAAAATGGGCTAACATGGTACCCTATCCTTACCTCTAGCAAGTATATGTCGAAAAGGGTCCAATCCAAGTAGGAATATTTTCCATGCCCATAACGAGGCTAACACCTCGGGTAGGCTTAAAATCTATACCCGATGGGCTTTTCATTGGCCCAGACAGAGGCTAACACCTTAGAAGGCAGAGCTACTTCACCTCTTCTTAAAATATCAGTACCTATACCCATTCATAAAATTTGAAAGAAAAGCTACTACATTCGTGCCTAGTGAGTGTGAAAGGATAAACGAATCTTTCTAGAAACATTAATAACACCTTGTAGACACCTTATTTTGTTTGGGCCAGTTTCTGGCATCCTAGGAGTTAGGTAAAAGATGATAAAATTAGAAAATAGAAATAAAAGCTAGGGGACAACTATCGGGTACTGTGTCACCAAGCACTATTAGGCGACATAAACGCTAGGAAAAATTTTTTTTGAGAAAGTCTAAAATGCCTATGAGCCATATTAAAGAAAAATAATAAAATCGAGGCATCAAAGTTCACTTTTGATGGTGTCACCAGGGTCATTCAGATGAATACACATATCAATTTCTCATTGTTTATGACTAAGTTAAGGTAACTCGAGAAGCCATGGGTATGTACAAGTCAAATTGGTGCATGAGTATTGATACAAGGCCTTTATGGTCTAAAAAACTTGAATTTTCACATGTGGTATCAATACTAGAGGGTTCGACATTGATACCGAGCATTTTTGTATCAATACAGGACTTAGCAATAGCTAAAGTTATGATTTTTGGCAAAATGTATCGATACACAAGCATAAGTATCTATACAACTCCATCGAGTATCGATATAGGCCTCTAAGTCTTAAGACTGGAATTAATTTTTACTCTTAATATCGATACACACCTCTTTGTATCAATATTCAGGGGTAAAAATTACCTTGTGTATTGATACAACACGTTTTGCATCGATATAGTTGTTGTAATGTGCCTCGGGGTAGATCCTCACGGATTTATAGGTACATATAACTTAAAATATTTTTCTAACTTGGAAATGTCTTCTTGATCGAGACCTTTCCTTCGTAATGTGATGAGAATGAGAAAGTACAAATTCTCAACTTGTGATATAGTGGAAGGGACCATAGGACAAATCGCTGATCTTATTGGCCTTGAATGACCATCACGAAATGGCCAATGCTTGGAGTTGCCACCAATCATTTTGGGCTAGGCATGATCGGATGCCTATTGAAACCTATATCTTGAATTATGAAACTTGAAACATCAATCTCATGGTCTACATAGTACAAAGATTCATCATTTGGGTTAAAGAGTTGGTTATGCACGATGAGGCATAAACCTTTTCGTGATGCCTAAAATCGGTACCTTACTAGTTATGTCTTATCTTAGTTTCGATTCTTTCGATCTTAACTCATCACTAGTTTGATATAACCCTTTGCATGAATCTTATAAAAATACAAATCTAGGTTTTGATAAAAAGATTTAATCTCATATACGCCCTGGATAGATGGTGAATATAGAAATTTTTAATAAAAATGACCTAATGATTTTACTTTTGAAAATGAAACATTCTACTTTGCGCATTAGATAGATACCTACACGAAACATTTTTATTTGAAATGATTGAAAAACATGAATGCAAATAATCATCACAAAGAAACCATGTTAGTAAGGTAATAAATGAAGTAATAAAACATGGATCATTCAATGCAATGATAAAGAAAAGGGATAGACTACTGGAATTTATCTCGTAATTGGCATCTATTATCTAGGAATAATCGAATCAACAATTTTCAAGATGCATCTGGGCTTCTTGATTGAACGAGGTTTGTTTAACACATTCATGGAAGTCTGAGATAGAGAAAAATTTAATTATAGTTGAAAGACAGGGTTAGAGTATCCCTTTGGAAAGATAGGGTTGGAGTATCCTCATGGATGACAAGTAACTTTAACACAGAAAGATTTTTAAATCTTGTCAATTTTGAAAAATAAGGTTAGAGTAACCCCTTAAAAGGTCAGGGTTGGAGTAACCCCATGGATGACAAATAATTTTGACAATGGAAGATTTTTAAATCTTGACAATTTTGAAAAATGGGGTTGGAGTATCCCTCCGAAAGGTCAGGGCTAGATAACTTAAGTTGACAAAACTTTGTGATTTAAAAAAAAAGAGTGAGCATTTTGACGAGTTTTGGCAAAATTGTGAATAAGGATAGTAAGGATGTAAAATATGTTCGTGCCTTGATATGAGCCTACGGGAGGTCAAAGCATGTTCTCGAGGCTGATCTAGGTGATATGGTGACATTCGAATATCTTGACACGAAATTTGAGAAAACAACTTAATTTTGACCATAACTAAGAACAGGGGATAGTATCGTGCGATCCCACTTTTTAAATTTATTCTGGATTGGTTTGAAGGCTTTAGAGGATAAACAAGATATCATTAGAAAGGTAACATGACATGGGTCAATCTAAAAAGATTCCTAATATCCCAAAAAATCACTCTTCGGGGAAACAAATTTTCAAATTTGGGTCAATTATGCTACTAACGGAATATACAAGGAAAAAAGTGTGTCAAAATTCAAAAAATCATTCCAAACTCATTTGGTATTGAAAAATTACAAATAATACCTTTTCCATAAAAGGAATTTCATGAACTTTTTTGAAAAAATGTTGGATGGATTTGGAAAAATCGTTTAGTGGGCCTAAAGGGCCCAACCAGAATATACGAACTGTTAATCATAACTCTTTCATTTGAACTAATTTAGGGGTGAAGAAGACCTCGTTTTAAGATATTTTGACACACTTTCAAAGAAAAATATTATAAAATTCATGAAAAATCGTTTAGGATTTTAAAGTAATTTTTTAATTTAGTGATGTTGCCAGCAAAAGACAAAGCAAAGCAGAGTATATTTCTTATTTTCTCTATGTTTATGGGTCCAAACTCGAGTCATCGACATTCGAATGTCCATGACTAAAGGGAAAGATTGGCATGAGCATTGCAAACTCATTTACACAGCCTCAGAGTAATTTGGGATGATGAAACAACAATTGATCATACCACTCAAGGTTTTAACTCAAAAATAAGGCACGAACATTTAGGGAACAAGTGTAAGGCCATTTTTGTTGGAAAATTAAAAGTTTTGAGCTTGTTTAATCAAGATTCCAAATCTGGAAAACTTAATTTTCCTTAAGATTTTTTTGCTAACTTTAAGGAAAATGCTAAGTCCATGCTAATCATCATTGGTTAAGGTTAACATGCTTGGCTTAGGGAGGTTGTGAAAATCATTTTTTTTTTACAGCCATCAAACATGCATTTGACAAGGAGAAGACAACAAACATGCAAGGGGATAGCAATAACATGAATAGGGATGCTAACTTTACCAATGGTCTAGACAATGAAAGTGTTATGCACCTTGACAAGAAAATGTTATAGATGCTAAAAATGACAGTGATTCATGACAAGATGCAAGCTAAATTTGCTTAAAATATGTTAGGCTAAGGATTCATACATGGATTAATCATAACAAGATGCATAGATATGGCATAAAATGCATAAGCAAGAGCTATCAAAATAATGAGGATGAAATAAGGCATTTTGCACATCAAAGGGGCATTAAGGCATCCAAATCCTAAACTACCACAACCAAAAGCCATAATAATGCATGAAAATCCTAAAAGGGTCATGGAAACATGGAGAGCTCACTAAAATGATGAAGATGCTAGAAAATAAAAAATAAAAGTGATAAAGTAGGAAGTTATACCAATAAAACTTTAATTTTTGGCCAAATAGTTGGAGCAGTAGAGGTGGCTTGAATTTCCCTTTTTTCCTTGTTGTTAATAAGCAAGAAAAAAAGGAGAAACAATGAGGGTGATTTTTAGATGTGTAATGGTTGAGAGTGAGTGTTTTATGGCTATTTTGGGTGCTGAGTGGAAAGCTATGGGATTTGGTTTTCTTCTTGTGTTGATGTTTTTTGGAAGCTGAAAATGAGCTAGAATCTCCTAATCTTTCAACTAAGATATAAGTGGTCTATTTACACCAACATTCTAGAGCCAAATTAGAGGTGTTTTTGGTTATTTCTCAAGAGGGAAAAAGTGATGTCAGCTTGATGGCTATAAAGTAGACATAGGGTGGCTGGTTTAAATGCTAAAATGATTTTCCAGCAAATAAGTTAGATGATGGTGATCTTGGTCAACAAACTAGGGAGGAGTAGGGTGATCATGTGATATTAACCTTTTTTATCTAATTTAGACTTTCAAAATGTTTTGATTAATTCAAAAATCTAAATTCATAATCTAATATGGTTTTTAATCTTTTTTTATGCAAAGAAATGAGTTAAAATCGAGTTTTGGATCAATGGTGGATGAGTCAAAAATGCCTAGACCATAGAAAATAGCCTGTATGTATCGATACATTGCAGAATGTATCGATACATTTGATCCAAAAACCTTGAGTGTATCGATACAATAAACATTGTATACAATGTTCATTGTATCGATACTATGAACCATTATATCGATTCAATGCTTCATTGTATCGATTTCTTTACAGAATGCACACTTTGGTCTTAGCATGGCCTAGTATTGATACAGGAGCTCCTGTATCGATACATAAGCTTATGTATCTATACATTTACATGTTGTATCGATACAAATGGGGACATTTCAAATTTTTGGATCGTTGGAGCATTATATCGATACATTCAAGCAATATTGTGGATTTTTTCATATCTTTTGTCCCTGGACACCTTGAACTACGTTTTTTGATGCCACATCTTTGCATTTATCTTTGATATGATCCATAGGCCTTCTTGACCTCTTTAAAAATACTTTTCATTGAGTAACACGTCACCCAATGATGATTGCCCCCTCTTACATCCATGCCCTAAAATTAGCTTGGACAAAATAAGGTGCCTACAGCTGCCCTTCTTTGACCATTTCTAAAAATCAAGTGTCAACAAACTAGGGAGGAGTAGGCTGATCATGTGATATTTACCTTTTTAATCTAATTTAGACTTCAAAAATGTTTTGATTAATTCAAAAATCTAAATTCATAATCTAGTATGGTTTTTTATCTTTTTTGATGTAAAGAAATGAGTTAAAATCGAGTTTTGGATTAATGGTGGATGAGTAAAAAATGCCTGGACCATAGAAAATAGTCTGTATGTATCAATACATTTGATCCAAAAACCTTGAGTGTATCGATAAAATAAACATTGTATACAATGTTCATTATATTGATAGTATGAACCATTATATCAATTAATGCTTCAGTGTATCGATTTCTTTACAAAATTCACGTGTTAGTCTTGGCATGGCCTAGTATTGATACATGAGCTCCTGTATCGATACATAAGCTTATGTATCTATACATTTACATGTTGTATCAATACAAATGGGGATATTTCAAATTTTTGGATCATTGGAGCATTATATCGATACATTCAAGCAATATTATGGATTTTCTCATATCTTTTATCCCTGGACACCTTGAATTACGTCTTTGGATGTCACATTTTTGCATTTATCTTTGATATGATCCATAGGCCTTCTTGACCTCCTTAAAAATACTTTTTCATCGGGTAACACGTTACCCAATGATGATTGCCCCCTTTTACGTCCATGCCCTAAGTTGCTAAAAATTAGATTGGACAAAATAAGATGCCTACAACTGCCCCTCTTTGACGACTGCTAAGAATTAGGAATAGGGCAAAGACAAATAG
Source organism: Adansonia grandidieri (assembly GCA_038382065.1). Lineage (NCBI taxonomy): Eukaryota > Viridiplantae > Streptophyta > Magnoliopsida > Malvales > Malvaceae > Adansonia > Adansonia grandidieri. The sequence continues at coordinate 7,183 of JBBYHK010500496.1, read as the reverse complement.
ACTATTTTGTTGAGGGTGGAATGATGTTCCTAGAACACTTTCAAAGGAATAAATTATAGTTAATACTTTACTGTGATAAGTGCAGTGTATTGGTAGTGATCTTGATAGAGGTTTACGTGAATTTCATAGGGTTTGCCCTCCCAACTAGGGTGTTGGTTTTCTAAGGTTTACCCCCTTAGGCAGGTGTACAATAACTTGGATTTTTTATGTGGGTACCGCCAGCTTGTGCGAACTTTGACTTAAACTTGGGTGCTACTAGCTTGTGCAGGCTTTGACTTAGACTTGGGTGCCACCAGCTTATGTGGGCTTTGACTCAGACTTGGGTGCCACCAGCTTGTGTGGGCTTGGACTCAAGTGTTGCCAGTTTATGCAGGCTTTAACTCAGACTAGGTGCCACTAGCTTGTTTAGGCTTTGAAAATGTGCCACTAACTTATAGGCTTTGAAAAGGATGCCACTGACTAGTGGGCTTTAAAGGGGTGCCACTGACTTATGGGCTTTTGGAAAGGGTGCCACTAACTTATGGGCTTAATGCGGGTATGATTGGTGTCTGGTTATTTGTAGACAAGTTTGTTGCCACCAGCTCACGTGGGCTTAAGAAGGTTTTTTAATAGGTACCTCCTGAATAACGCTTGGTTTACGAAGCTTAGAGTTTTTACCAAGGAATCCTTAGAGGTTTGGTAAACCTGGCTTGAAGTAACATTGCAACAATCATGATGTCTGATGGTAATATGAATGCATGATGTGGAATGCTATCATGATTGCATAATGTGAAGTCTAATATGGGAGATAGCCGTAGTTTTTCTTGTACGTCATTCAAACTCTCATAGGGATAGCAATTTATCTTTGTTGCAACTATGGATGAGAATTTTTCTAATCTCGCTGGGGATTGTAGGTTGTTCCAGCTCACTAGGATATAAAAAAAAATCTATTCTTAAGAATTTGGATTATTGCATTTCCTGATTTGGATGCTTAATCATTTTCCTGACAATTGGAAGGCATTGACAACAATTTAAAAACTGTTTGACTGATTAGATTGATGTCTCTAGTTTCGATAGGATTTTGATAGAATGCATGAGTCGATTTTTGGTTAGCTTAAAATGGTTTTTCTTAAGATGTGGCTTGTGAAAGCAAAAAATGGTTTGGTGTATGATCATGTGAGTGGGTGTTGGGACATGAAAAGTGCATGATCTTAAGGATCAGAATGTGAGCAGAGTTCTCTATGCTTATGTAATATCGAGATGTCATAATGCATATTTCCGTTGATTATCAAACATTATCAGTTAAATGACAAGTGCAATATGAATTGTACAAGGGCTAAAAGAAACAAGGTAATATTTATTCATGACAACAAAGAGATACAACTGAGTATGCTATTTGACAAACAAGTGATTCGGTGGTAAAAAGTATGATCTTTTGGGCATAAAAAGTATGATATTTTGGGCAGAAGATGCCTTGACAATCATGACATGAATGTTCTTTAAGTGCTTTCTAGGATCTTTCTCGAACAATGAATGTGACTAGTATGACTTAATCTTTGAAAGATCCCTAGGATTGCTTCACTTTGTTCTGTAAGTGATATCAGTCTATGCCCCATCAAAATTGACCTTCTCAAGTTGCCCTTATGGGTTTTCAATTATGGTCGGGTTGGTTGCCCAGATGCCCTTTTTGGATTTTCATGTAGACCCTTTTTTTGTTTTTTTGTTTTCATTTTTTTTAAAAGATGCTTTTTCAGGTTTTCGCCCTTTACATGTAATATTTCTTGACGAAATCTAAGTTAACTGGGTTGGGCAAGGCATTACCGTCCATTTTTTACAAGATTAGGGCCCATCTAGAGAAGGCTTGCTTCATGACATAGGATGCTTCCCAATTAGGGGCATTTGCCCTATGCAATTTTGTGCTTAGGAGGATCTTCTTCAATACCAATTTGCTTAGGTGAAATTGTCATAGGTGCACCTTTTTATCATGGGCTCAGATCATGTATTTTTGATACATTTGACCATGGCAGATGGCTTTCATACATTTTTCCTCGATGAGGTTAAGCTAGTTGTATCTGTTCTTGACCCATTCAGCCTCTTCAAGTTTGGTTTCCATCAAGACTCTAAGAGAAGGGATCTCTACTTTGATAGTTAATACAGCTTCCATTCCATAGACAGGGGAAAATAAGGTAGCACCCATAGAAGTGCGAACTAGGGTTTGATAGGCATGAAGTACAAAGGATAGCTTCTCATGCCAGTCTTTATAACTTGACTATTTTCTCAACTATTCTTTTGATGTTTCTGTTGGCTGCCTCGACTGCCCTATTCATCTTTGGGTGATAAGGGACAAAATTATGATGCTGGATCTTGAACTGTAAGCAAACCGCTTGCATCATTTTATTATTTAAGTTGCTTGCTTTGCCTATGATGATTTAGTTTGAAAGGCCATATCTACAGTTGATGTCACGCTTGACAAACTTGCAAACAGTCAATCTAGTGATGTTAGTATATAAGGCAACCTCTACACATTTGGTGAAATAGTAGATTGCTACCAAGATAAAATGATGCCCATTAGAGCTTTAGGTGTGATTAGGCCAATCACATCCATGCCTTACAAGGAGAAGGGCCATGAGGCCATCATGACGTGAAGTGGTGTTTAAGGGACATTGATCTTGTCTGCATAGATTCGACATTTATGCATTTTTGGGCATAATTGATGTAGTCTCTCTCAGGGGTTAACTAATAATAACTTGCTCTCATGATTTGCCTGGCCATTTGATGTCCATTAGCATGTGTGTCACAAATCCCTTCATGAACTTCTTCTAGGATCCTTTTAGCTTTAGAAGTGTCATCGTATCTAAGCAATACTTATCATGACTCTTTTTGTATAAGATTTTTTTATCGAGAACAAATCCCATAGCTAGCCTTTTAATAGTCCTTTTATCAATCTCGGTTGCATGTTTGGGATATTGCTGATCCTCCATGTAATGAAGGATGTCATAATACCCCACGGTAGGCCATCCTTCTCTTTTTTAACGCTATGAAAATGAACTAGAGTTATCTAGATGCTCATCTGGATAGGGGCAACGTCTGACTCTTGGTTGACTTTAAACATGGATGACAAGGTAGCTAAAGCATCGATTATTTGGTTCTTTTCTTGAGGTAAATGTTGAAAATTGATATCATCAAATTCTTTCTTGAGTTTTGCTATCAACTCCCATACTACTTCAGCTTGGTGTTACGAGTTTGCCATTCCTCTTTCAATTGGTAGATGACTACGGCTGAATCACCCAACACCTATAATGTCTTGACATTTCTCTTAATGGTTTCTTGAAGCCCTCTGACACAAGCTTTATATTCTACGATATTATTTGTGCAGTTAAAATTCAACCTTATTATGAATAGATAATGACTCCTATCCAGTGACATCAATATTGCCCCAATTCCATGTCTTAGACCATTTGATGCTCTATCAAAATACATCTTTCAGGATTGATCTTGGTTAGAGGCATTTTTGTCTTTAGAGATGCACATTAGATCTTTATTTGGGAAGTTGAAACTTAAGGGTTCATAATCATCTACTGCTCGACTTGCCAAAAAATCAGCTATCGTACTGCCCTTAATAGCCTTTTGACTAACATAGGTAATGTCGTATTCAAAAAGTAGGACTTGCCATCTAGCCAACCTTTCTGATAGTGTAGGGGCTTCGTATAGATACTTGATAGGATCAAGCTTTGCAATTAACCATGTGGTGTGATATAGCATGTACTGCCTAAGTTTTTTAGTTGTCCACACCAAAGCACAACACAACTTCTCGATTGTAGAGCAGTTGCACTTGCATTCCATGAACTTTTTGCTTAAGTAGTAGTTTAGTTGTTCTTTCTTTCTTGACTTATCATGCTGCACTAATACACAACCCATAGACTTATTGAAGACTACCAAGTAAAGGATTAAAGGTCGACTAGGCACCGATAGTACCAATAGTAGCAGGCTTGACAGATAATGTTTGGCTTTATCAAAGGATTCTTGACATGCCTTATTCCACTCTCTTGGATTTTGTTTATGAATAAGCCAAAAAATGGGGTCACATTTGTTAGTGAGTTAGGATATGAATCTAGCAATGTAGTTCAATCTCCCCAAAAAGCTTCGCACTTCCTTTTGGGTTTGAGGTGGTGGCATATCTTGAATGGCTTTGACTTTGTCTAGGTCAACTTTAATCACTTTTTCGCTGACTACAAAGCCTAAAAGCTTACTCGAAGTGACTCCAAAGGTACATTGGTAGGATTCAATTTGAGTTGAAATTTTCATAGCCATTTAAAAAAAGCTTTTTAAGTTTTATGACATGCTCACCCTCTTTCGTTGACTTGGTAATATGTCATCTGTGTAGACCTCAATTTCTTTATGCATCATGTCATGGAACAGGGCTACCATAACCTGTTGATATGTTGCCCCAGCATTTTTGAGTTCGAAAGGCATGACATTATAGCAAAACGTCCCCTACATGGTTACAAAAGTTGTTTTTTCCATGTCTTCAGGTGCCATCTTGATCTGATTATAACTTGAGAATCCATCCATGAAGGAGAAAATAAAATTCTTGGTTGTGTTGTCTACTAGAATGTCAATTTAGGGTAAGGAGAAGTTATCCTTGGGACTAGCTCGATTCAATCCCAGTAATCAACGCACATTCATACTTTGCCATCTTTTTTGGTACTGAGACTATATGGCAACCTATTCTGGATACTTGGCTACTTCAATAAACCCTGCATCAAATTACTTTTAATTTTCTCTTTAATTTTTAGAAGCATTTTTGGCTTCATCCTCTTTAACTTTTATTAGATCAATTTGCATCCGAGCTTGGTGGGAAATTTATAGACCACTATATCAATGTCCTATCCTAGCATGTCTTGATATGACCAAGCGAATATATCCTGATACTCCTAGAGTAATTCTATCAGCTTGGTCCTAGTTGTTGACTTTATTAAGGTTTTGATTTTATGGGGCATGATCTGCTTCTCCTTTTGCTTAACTAATCGTAAGGGGCCTGGTGGTATGGAGCTTTCTTCGAAATCTTCTTCAAGATCAACTTCACTAGCATAATTAACTGTTCGAAATCGATCCTTAAAAACCCATTAGACACATCCATGTCACTGTTGCCAAGACATCTGAAAGGGTAAAAAAATAAACATTGAAAATAGCACACACATAACCCAATGATTCGGATAAGAATAGAGGCAAAAGAGTAATTGAGACAGAGATTGAAAAGTGATGTAGGCACATAATATGGAATTATATATGCAAAAGTCATTTCATCGATAATGTTTGATAAAAATCCCCTTACATAGGACACCTACATGCCTTTGGGCAAGGACAGGCAGGTTTTTATTTCTTAACATTACATAAAAGGGACAGGAAAAGTGCAGGGGCATTTGTCATGACCTCGTCATCAAAATTAGGTCTTGGTGGAAGGACACAAACTCTATGGCTCAGTATCTTGGAGATTGAGGTAGTAGAGGGCTCTGTTTAAGATGGCCAAGACATCTTTAGCCTTTTTTTCTTTTGGTTAGCTTGAATCGATTCGTCTTCCTAAACAAAATATCTCATGGAGAGATGGGAACATTATTGGCTTTGATTCCCCCTTTTGGCCTAATGATCATGTCATCTTCTGGTTGTGAATCCTCATTTCTTGTTGCCTTCTTGACTATGCCTTAGCCTTGAATCCTAAGCCTCTTTTGTTGACTAGAGTGGTGACCTACAGAGCTCAGGCCATCCCTCGTAGATTCTTGCTAAGCGCTTTTCTAGCATGTGAACCTTTGCCAATGATTATTTTAAAACCTGAGTTGGTATTTTGTGACAAGTGGGGCTTAACTATTGGCAATCCTTCTCCCATAAATGTTACATTGATGAACTCAAAGGATTGGAATGATGAATCCATGCATCTTCATTAGGCTCTATGTAGATATCCTTAGTGAAAGCAGTGGCAATCATTTTTTCTTCAGCTCCGATGGTGACTACTTTGTCATTTGTCATAAATTTGAGCTTCTGATAGAGAGAGGATGGGATAGCTCTAGCGGAGTGTATCCATGGCCTTCCTAATAGGTAGTTATAAGAAGGATTAATATCTATAACTTGAAAGTCAACTTCATATGTACATGGGCCTATTTGGAGCTAGATTATGATATTTTCAATTACTTCACGACATGTTCCATCAAAAGCTCAGACTATGGTGTGGCTACTCTTAATGTTGGACTGATCGATAAGGAGTTTGGTTAATGTAGTCATGGGCATGACATTAAGGGCCGACCTATTGTCTATGAGTACTTTGGGCAAAATATGTCCCTTGCAATAGGTAGTGATATGTAGAGCTTTATAACTGCCCCTACCTTCGGGTGGGATCTTATCATCGATGAAAGAAATATAATTATCGACCATGATGTTGTTCACTAGTCAATTCAACTTTTCCATGGAGACGTCTGGGGGCACATATGCTTCATTTAGCATCTTTTGCAATGTATTTCAGTGAACCTCTAAATTAAGAAGCAGAGATGGCATAACAATCTTGGCAGGATTTTTGCTTAACTGGTGTATAATGCAATATTTACTGTGCTTGATAAACTTGAGAAACTCCATTGCTTTTTTTTCACTCATTGCTTTTTTGACTTTCTCGAGCTCAAAATTCTTTGCTTGGACTTGAGTGGTGCTGGTGCTTGGAGATGCATCAACCTTCTATTTTTCTTGTGCTGAGAGAGCGTAACACCTACAGCTACAGGTTAGGTGACTAACTCTTGATAGTTTTATTACAGTAGTTGCGAAGGTTAGTTCTTCGATCATCATTATGTGATTCTCGTATTTACATGGGATAGCTTTGTTGCTTTTATATAGGAATGGTTTAGGTACCTCCATAACTAAATTTAGGATAGATATCAAAAAACTGACCTTGGAACTTGACTTGCCATAAAGAATAAGGGGTCAGCTTCTGCCATAAAGTGCTTGGGTGGTTTCATCCCTTATCATGTTGATAGATTTAGTAGCAGGCATGGTTTCCTTATAGAATTCTATCTGGCCTCCATTCATCATTCTTTGAACCATGGACCTACACTCTTTACATGTTTGTAGGGTATGACCTACAGCTGTGTGGAAGTCATAGAAGTTGTCAGGATTGTCTTCTAATTTTTCTATTGCGTTAAGCAACCTGACTTGAATCAATGCC
>JBBYHK010500485.1:0-13196 GCA_038382065.1 Adansonia grandidieri | reverse complement strand
AGCTAGCTATAAATCGAGAAGATGCCTTCGTTTAAAGCAGGATTAAATATTGTAAACTAAAATTATTTGCACTGAGCGAGGATGGAATTTGGGAGGCCAACAGTTACAGGAAATAAATTGGAAGGAAACACGAAATAAATAAATTCTAATTGATCACCTCTTGCAATGTTATCTAGATTCAAAGAGTGCCGGATAGTGACAACTCTTCTATGCGCCTAAAATGATAAAAAAAAGTCTTACTATACTAAATGATTTTGGGTTTATGTCCAAAATTATTGCAGAAAAAAGAAAATCAGAAAGCAATAGAAATTTTTATTTTCTTACAAAGGTTCATCACTCGTCAGCTAAAATCAAGGTCTAATGAGAAATGAGGATGAGAGTTCCATGGTTATGACTTGCGTTTCTCCTTAAAGTCCCATCCCAGAAGGAAGAAAAGAAAAATCAGAACTGGCTTTGTAGTTTCAACTTCCGAACTACTTCTGCCTTGCAGGCAGCCCAATGCCAAACGGTACATTCAATCTGGAGGTGTACATTAAGAGCTAACAGCATAGAGGTCCTAAGTTGATTTATATAATTATTATTTAAAGATGGTATTTAATTGATCAAAATTTAAATCTCAATATTTATGTACTAAAAAACAATCCTCAAGCATTATTTCAGGATTTAAATAGCGACAAACAATAAAAATTTGTGATAATTTGTTTATGATTTTGACTTTTTACTATTAATATTTATAATTGATATTTTTATAATCAACAATTATAATATTTATTATATTTGTAATTATAATAAAAATGATACGTAAAAAAATACATCAATTTAAATCTCACTGGCGTTAGATAACACGCCAATTAGCCGAAACTTTGATAACCTTGAAGCTTTGGTCGAGTTGTATACTATTTGACATATTTATGTAATAAAGTGGCTGACGTCAGTACTCCGGTAGCTTCTATGCCAACCACCACTCCATTTGACCAATTTTTAAATCCAATGTCGATGAGAAGATGAGCTAACAAAACGTTTAATACGGCTGGGCTTTCTTTTTTTCCAACCCTTTATGATCAAATATCACCAACTCGAGCGGCCAATGGCCCCAGCTCCAAGGCTATATAAACCCAAGACCGGGCCGTGTTGTTCCTTACTTAAAACTATTTAGAAAAAAACTTCCTTTCATCTGCTTAGTTTCACATCTCTCGAAATGGCATCTTTCAATTGCTTTGTTTTAGCATTCTTCGTGGCTTTGTCATTTTCAAGCATTAACGTTAGCCTAGCTGCTCGTTGTCTTCTCCAGCTGCCACCTTTGCCACCAATGCCGCCGACATTGCCCGGGGCAACATTGCCACCACTGACATCTATTCCGAATCTTCCGCAGCCAACAAGCCCAACATTGCCGCAACCATCTCTACCCAAGCCCGGCAGTTTACCTCCACTTCCTACCCTGCCAACGCTGCCTACCATCCCCACTGCCCCCAAGGTCACCCTGCCACCGCTCCCTAGCTTGCCTTCAATCCCCACAATACCAACTACCATTCCATCCATTCCTTTCTTCTCCCCACCGCCTGCAAAAACTAGCCCTTGAAATTGTTCAGTTTGTGCTCGCTGATACAAAGAGTTTGGAGTATGCGCGCTTTTACCACCATAGATACTTGTCTTTACAGATCTTGGGAGATTGTTACTCTTTTGTATGATCGGTCTTAAATCACCTTATGATTATATATATAAGTTTATTGATCTTTGCCCTCTTTTAATATTTTCTTCTTGCAATCCTTCAAAAGTATGACCAAAGACATGCATTGCAACTTGCAACAGCTAAAAGGTGCACTATTGCATGCAAGGCAAGTTATGTTCCTCGAATTCAGGTTAAAAGTCGAACGTGGACACATATATTTAAATAATATATTAATATCAAATATGAATATTTAAAAAAAAATCTAACAATGGAAAATTTCACTTTCTTACTAAGCTATAATTCTCAAAACTCTTAAGCACTAAACAAATTAAAGTGCGTAAAAACGAGAAAAAGCAAAAGTTAATGTTGGCCTCTTACAATCTACAGAAGAATTTGCCCCAATTTCACCAATTTAAGCTAGCAAACATTCAAAAGTTTATTTATCCAAAATATTTTTTCAAATGTTTCAAAATCTAATTTTTTGAGATTTCATTTGAGAAATGCTACATATTAGATAAATTGTAAACATATGTATTTTTTTCAATTTAATCTTTGTGTTATCCTATGCATATTAAATTCATGTAATTAGTTTTTTTACAACTAAAATTTGTGTGCTTATTCATATAATAACATTTCTAATTTTATTTTTTCCTTCAATTTCAAACTTTGATTCAATATTTTAGGGCAATGACTAAACTTAGATACCATACCAAGGGTAAAATAAAATTATGATAACTCCTTTTTTGGACATGGAGAGGAGTAAGTTTTAATACATGTTCAAGCCTTCAAGGTAGTGCTTAGTTGCATATCAAATAGCATCGACAGAAAAAGAAAAAAATCACTTCCGCTGATAGTTACATAGCAGAATGCTCGATTCTTAGTTTTAGTGATTAAATCAAATTTTGACTCTTCAAATATAAAAAGGTGATTAATTTCAATGATTATAAATCAACTCCAATATCCAAAAAAAATGCATTTAGACTTTCATAATAATTAGAATATGACCCCTTGTTATGCGAGTGCTTTAAATATATAAAATTATATATATGTTTTAAAAGAATATGAAATTATCTTAAAAATTGCGTAATTTTTCTTTAAATGTGAAAATTTGAATAATATTAACATCTCTTTAATTTCATATATTATTATTAGTTTTTTTTTTCTTTTACATTTCATAGTTGAATTAGTTATTTCAATTTGTGATACCAATTCGGTAAGAAATTTTATATATAATATAAAAATTACATAAGTCAATTCCTTACCAAATTTTGCTGAATTCGGCACAATTTTTATTTTTATTTTTTGGATAAGTAGTGTATTCTATTTATTCAGAAAGTTATAAAGTACAATTGCTCATGCAAACATATTGGGATTGAGTCCCCAAGAATTACAAAGAAACATATTTACAGGATCCCAATGTACACGACTTATTCCTTGCAGTCTCATTGAAACCAACTTGTTTAAGTGCTCCAGCAACTTTTCTTTACCATTGTCAGGTTGTTTGTGTAGCCTATGATTCCTCTCCTCCAAATCAAAGTAAATAGAACTATTCCAGGCAATGCGCAAAATAGTTGAAATCAAAGCTTTGCCCCTGAAATTATTCGTAACCCATTGCAGTTCCTGTTCCCAACTGTAAACTCGTCTATGAAGTTGGCACAGCTCCATAACTTACTGCCGTAACCATTGTGAATAACTGCAAGAGAAAAAGAGATGGTCCCTCGATTCTCTTTCTTCTCTGCAAAGCAAACATACATCTTCAATTTGCATACCCCAAACAAGCCTCTCATTGGTTAGCAGTCTATTGAGAACTGCCAGCCAAGCTATTAAAGAATGCTTTGGAATATTAAACTTGCACCAAATCAACTTATTCCATGTCACCTTATCAGCCCTTGGCCTGAGTAAGCTCCATACTGCTGCAATTGAAGATCTGTTACTAGGGAAAGGCCAGTTTAGCTGACCATCTTAATCATCCTGGCAGCCACCATTCTACGTTGCAGGATTTTCCTCCAATTCCAGTTGCTGTTGTTCGGGATAGGGATGTGCCAAACATCTCTACCCTTAAGAACATAAGCTTGCAGCCAAGCAATCCAAAGTGAGCCAACATTTATTAATACTGACCATAGATTCCTGAGAATGCATGCTTGGTTCCACGTGAAAGGATCTTTGATGCCTAGTCCACCCTCTGACTTAGGCAATCTATTGCCAACAAAATTTAGCTTCCCCGCCCTGATCCTCTTTTCCTGCCCATAGAAAACTAGAACAAAGCTGCAACATCATTTTAACACATTGCTTGGAAAGGCTGAAATGTCTGCAGCTGAATTCTTGGACATTAAACAAAACTAATTGAACCAGCTGAATCCTCCCAGCCTATGAAAGATGTTTGACAGCCCAATTATGAATTCTCGCAAACAGCTTCTCAATCAGAGGTTCGCAGTCCTTCGTTGTCAACCTTCGAGTGATGAGAGGAAACCCCAAATAACGTACAGGCAGTGATCCTGTTTTGAAACCTGTCAAATCCTGCATAGTTTTCAACTTATCTATGCTAATGCCACTGGAGTAAATTTAACTTTTGTAACTATTAAGCTGCAGTCCAGAATAGAGTTGGAATTGTTTAAGCACAATTTAAATGCCTTCTACTGAGCTAGGATCTCCCTTAGCAAAAATGAAAAGATCGTCTGCAAAGCAAAGATGCGTTAGATTAATCCTCTTGCATTTAGGGTGAAAAGAAAAGACCCCAGCAATTTGGAGAGAATGTTCATTGCTAGCACAAAAAGATAGGGTGACAAGGGGTCTCCCTGTCTAACCCCCTTTGCTCCACTGAAGTATCTCTCGAGACTTCTATTAACAGAGACCGAAAACATAGGAGTAGTCAGGCAGCTTCTCACCCACTGAATAGTACTGCCAAGATGAAATCCCAATAAGGCTTTCTGTAAATGTACTTTTATTGAACATCCAGGAGAAGAGTGGACCTTCGAAAACCTCTGACCATTTCCTGAGCGAGTAGTACATTATCAGTTATGCACCTCCCAGAAATGAAAGCACTCTGATTCTTCATAACAATAGAAGGAAGGCAGAGCTTGATTTGATTGGCAAGAATCTTTGTAAGGCACTTGTAAAATATTGTGCAACAAGAAATGGGCCTGAAGTCTTTCATTGCACTCGGATTGGGGCATTTCGGAATGAGAGCAATGATTGTTGAGTTAAAAGCCTAGTGCAATGCTCCTGTTTTGAAGAAGAAATGAGCTGCTTCAAGCGTATCTTTCCCAACAATAAACCAAGCAATCTTGAACAAGTGAGCAATGAAGCCATTTGTTCCAGTGCTTTTATTGCTTTTAAGTCTGAACATGGAGTTCTTTATTTCCTCATCAGTAACTGGCTTGGCCGTGGCTGCCCGAGTATCAGCATCAACAGTGACTTGGATAAGTTCTGCGAGTAATCCTTCGGACATTCAACAATATTGCTATCTGCTGTACCCAGCAAGTTTTTGAAAATATCTGTCAATATGACTCCAATCTGTTCCCATTAGCGTCATAGAGGACCTTAATCATGCTTTTATTTTGATAAACTTTCACTGCCCTATGAAAGAAACTTGAGTTATTGTCACATTCTTGCAGCCATTGAATCCTTGGTTTTTGCCTTAGAATGCTCTCTTCATCCTTAATAAGCTCTCGGAATTCAAAAGCAACACTAGCATCGATGGCAACCAAATCAGAATCTGTTGGGTTATTGAGCAAAGATAATTGCACTTCCTCCAATTCTTTCCTCTTAGTTTTGAGACTCTCTGAGATAGCCCCAAACTTAGAGAAATTAAATTGCCCAGGTAGAGGCTTAATCCATTTTAACTTAAGATGCAGCACTTGCATTGGATTACTTGTTATTGGAGAATTCCAAAAATGATCAACAATCTGTAAGAAACTAGCACTTTGGCACAAGTATTTAACAGCATGTAAAATGTACTTCTTTCAAATAAGCAGTTGTAATTTTTTTTCCTCTCTTTCTAGTAACAATAGTAAGTGGCATGTCAAAAGTATTGATAGATTGTTACAGTGTGATGTATTAAAAAATTAATAAAGAAAATTGCAAAATAATTTCAATGATTTGAATCTTCAAATATATATTTATATATATAGACAATTCATGAGATTATATTTATTGCAAGTCCTAACCTCAAACATATGATGTTATGAACATTTAAAAAAAATTGCAAAATAATTGTAGATGCATTGGCTAGAAGCAGTGCCTTGTTTAATTATGATGCATTTTTTTAACATAAATGGCTAAAAAATCGGATCGGAACTTGAATTGAAGGAAACTTTGGTTTCTACTTTAATCAATTTGATTGGTTAATTCGATTAATAAAAATTTTAATATTAAATATATGATTTGAATATGAAATATATATTAAATATAATAAATATTTAATAAAAATGTAAATTTGATTATGATTTTTTAACATAAAATTAAGATAATTAAAAGATTAAAAAATTTTAAATATAATTAGTTATAGAATTTTTTAATATAAAAATAATAAAATAAATCTAAAAATCCAGTTTTTGCAAATTTTATTTAATTTTTTTTATCAATCTTTTACTAATTCAAATGATTTTTTTGGGTTAACTGACCCCACAAGTTTTTTCATCGCATTCCAATGCAATTAATTATGCTGCAAGATAATTGGCAAAATTGGGTGAGGAACCCTGTGACCTCATAGCTTCTGAGGTGGCTTAGTTAGGCAAAAATTAGATTACCGACCAATGAGATCATCTAGGTGTTTGGTATCCTAATTCCATTGAATTAAACTCATTTAGCCCAAACCAACCAATGTAGATGAGAAGAAGGTAAGCTAACTAAGAGAATAAAAATGAAAATAATAATACGTCCTCCATGATTTTTTTCAATTGAACGGTCCACATATTTATCTGGCTATAAATACCCAAAGACTTGCCCCGATTTTCCCCATTCAAAAACCTGAACTCAAGTGATTGATAAGCTGATCTCTGCCATTTGTTTTTTCCTCGAACCCTTGCTTGTTGCAAAAATGGCCTCTTCCAACATTTTCATTTTAGCTTTCTTCATTGCATTGTCATTTTCAGGCATCGAGGTTAGCCTAGCAGCTCGTCGTCTCCAGCAAATGCCACCGTCGACTCCACTCCCAAGTTTGCCAAATTTGCCACCATTGCCTTCTTTCCCAAATCTACCGCAGCCCACACTTCCTACTCAACCATCTTTGCCTAACCCTGGCACTTCACTTCCTCCACTTCCCAGCTTCCCCAACTTGCCTACAGCCCCAAAGGTGACTCTACCATCATTGCCCAGCATCCCTTCGATCCCTACAATCCCAACTACAATTCCCTCGATCCCTTTCTTGTCTCCACCTCCCGCTCCCTCTAGCCCTTGAGTTCATTTCATGATTCTCTAGTTCAAGAAGTTTGTACTACTAAAATTGGCGCTGTTTGATTCCTTCCTAGTTATTATATTACTGTTTATGTGCTACGTACTGAGAATGGACTCCGGTCACATTCCCTACTGTAGCCTTTCTTGTTTGTAGAGGTCTGTTGCCTTAGAATTTAAGTTACTTGATAAAAATGAAAAAGGGTAATGTTTGTTTGCAGTGTTTGTTCTTTTTAAATCTAGGGGAAATTTCCTCAGCATTTGATGTATTTTCTATTACATATTACTTGGACACTGAAGTGTGTTTTTTTTTTTTGGGTTCTAATCCATTAGCTTAAACTAATAGAAAGAAAATTAAAGATGAGGAAAGTTGAGGTAGCGAAGAGAAGAGTGAATCTACTAACAATTCCTTAAGTAAGATGAAGAGCTAAAATATGTTTAGAATTTACATTATTTAGATTTGACGGTTGGTATTGGATATGAGTATATGTTCAATATTGGTATGTTTAATTTTTTAAAATTTTTTTATATATTTGAAAGATCATATTCATATGCATATCTAAATATGCCTCAAATATAAATATTTTAGATAAAATTATTTGACGAAAAAAATTAAAATCTGAATGCAAAAATCCAAAATTAAAAAATTCGAACATAAATTATCAAATTCGAACTGAAAAAAAAAAAAAAAAAAAAAAAAAAAAAACCCAAACCTGAATTCATCAAAAACTTGAAAAACAATATCCAAATTGTTACATCTCCTATAAATTTTTTTTTTTAAAAAAATTTAAACATAAAATTAATTCGAACTCAAAAAAATCGAAATCCACAAATCTAAATCCAAAACGATCGTTTGCCAGTCAAAGTGTAATACTTCTTTCTCTTTCTCTTCCTTCTCGTATACTTACAGCCATGGTTGTTTTTTTTCTTTCCCCAAATTCCCTCATTTGAGCCAAGGAATCTCTAGCAACATTTGTTTATTGTACTTTGCTTGCTATTGGCAGGTCCAAAATTTATTTAAGAATTAATAGTTGCTGTAATAACATTAAGCAAGGGGCATTTTAACCCGAACTAATTTGGTCAAAATTCGTAAATTAAGCTAAATTATGATTCACCAATTGAGATTCGAGGAACACCAAAGTAGGAGTGGCCGCCGGCAAAACTGCTCCTATGTTATAGAGTTGCACGGTGGCAAGAGCTCGAAAGGGTGAGCATATGCGATTTTAAAGAGAGAAAAGCAAAAGAAGGAAATAATTTGTCTTTATCAAATATTAAGTTTGAATAATTTTTAAATACATATTTATAGACATTCATTTCAAAATCATACGAGATGTCATTTTCTTATCACTTATACTATTTACAGATTAAATGGAAATTTTTATTCAAAATATCCCAAAATGCATGATTATAATTTGAATCAAAATAAGATAAAACGTTGATAGTTAATTAAACGTAGATTAATAAGATGAAATTCATTACTTTTTGTGTCTAATAATAAATTTATTATTATCATTCACATGTGTAAAATTCAGTGTTAAAGAAGTTGAATTAGATTGATTAGTTAAATTAGTTGAATCAAAAATCTATGGCTTGCTCGTTATGGTACCTATCATCAAATTTGAAAATTTTTGAATCAATAAAAACATGAAAAATTGGTTTTAAACTTATTTTTAAATTTTTTTATAAAAATTATAAATTAATATTTGATACACTGTTAATGTATAAATAATTTTTTATAAAAAAATTATAAATTAATATTTGATATATTATAAGTGTATAGATCTATAGTCCATACACTGAAATCATATGAGGCCACCTATAAAATATAGAGTTATTTTATATTTATTTTTAAGATTTTTAAAATTTTGCATTTATATATATATTAATGAGGTGTTATTATGTGATTTATCGTATAGCTTTATAAATTGATATGGAGTCAAACACAAACTCAAATATTATTTTAAGTGATGAGATTTAAACTTTTAACCTTTAAACTATATTTGAAATTATATCATTTAGTCAAAAATCCTTATTTTTATCAAATATTTAGAATTTAATACTTATTTATCATAATAATGATATTTAATATTTAAATACCTTTCTCTTGTCTGATTTTTTAAAAATTGATTAAACGTATTTATTGATTGTCAATAAACTTATTCATGAGTCGAGCTACTTATTCAGGTCAAGTTTTGAATATATATATTTTTAATTTGTGACAGTTCAACCTAACTTGAATTATTATTTTTTTATTGAAACATAAAAATACTAATATTAATATAAAATTAATTTTTTTTAATTTTTATTAATATTTAAATAATAACTTTGAGCTTGTAAAACCCGATTTAAACTCATAAATAATAATTAAAAAAAATAAAAGACCCGTTAAATACCAGCCAACAAATTAAATCCTAAATTGCTGAACACTGCTCGCACACGGCATGGAAAACAGCCTTCAGCCCTTGACATTTGTCAATTTTGGCAAAATTAAGGTATCAAATTCAAAGGAGGATCTCTCACAGCTCATCAACCCATATTCTTGCTTGTAATTCTACAGTCCCCTTACATATATAAGCGTCTCTTTGTCTCCCCCACACAAAAACCAAGAACCAAAAATCAAGACAAAAAATCACTGTCTCTCTACCTCATCTCTGTTCCTGCTATAAGAACTTGCTCTCTCAATTTTGGACTCGGTTCAGAACGGTTAATTTTGGGATTCTGGACCCTGCATTGATCTGATATGATATTGGTTAAGAGAGAAGAAAGCGTAAAAAAGGGCGAGAAGAGTAGGTTTCAGAAGTAAAATGTACATGGAGATAGACAGATTTAGGTCATTGTTTCGCCTCTGGTGCAGAGTCCGAACCATAGGTATCGCTCTTGTTGGTGGAAACCACACCGCTGCTAGGTTTTGCACTCGCTAGAAAGGCTTCGTTTCATCCGCTGTTTCGATTGTCTTTGTTTTTCTTAATTTTTGTTGTTGTTGTTCCATCAAGCTCTTGTTTTTTTTTTTCCACCAAACTTTTGAGATCATAGGGTACCATTTAGACTAGATTGGCGAGATTTAGCAAATTAAGCTCTTTTGACTTCGTTTCAGATATAGATCCGGTCATTAGGCATGGAGATGGGAGGTGGGTATCGACCCAAAACCCAATGCCACAAGCAGATCAATCATTTGAAAAGTCCAATGATTTTGTTAAATATTTATACCCTTTTGGTTATTAAGCTTCGGGATACAAGTTTCTCGCTTGTTTTGTTACGTTTGCTGTTGTTAGCAATGGTGATTATCCCATTGCCTTGCATTAGGTCTGTCTTAAAACGACCTTCAGGTTCGGTCTTTAATGCCATTGATTTTCATCAAAATTCTGGTTCTATCAGTTTGGAGTTTTGGAATTTGCTTTGGCAAGATTTTGCTAAAGAGGGTCTTATCAAGAAAGGCCATAAAGCTCTCGTTTTGAGCTCTGCCATCGAAGGTTTGGGTGATGAGGGTTCCATGTTCGTGAGCAATGATGAGATTGACGTCGTGGTGGAACCTGATTTGGAACGACAAAGTTCTTTACCAGATGAGGTGTTTGATTTTGTCTTCGTCTCTGGCTGTCACGATTCCAAGTTTGTCGATCGTGTCGTGAAGATCGGTGGTGTTATCGCTATGCAATTGGGTGATGACATCTCGATCGGTTATAAAAAGCGATCAGATTACAGAATTTTGTATCTTAGGAAATATACTTCAACCGTTGTGGCGATGAGGAAACTTGGTCCAAACAACTACTCGATGGATTCTTCAGCTAAGCGAAGGCTCTGTCAGCTGACATTGGAGGCTAAGAAAGCGGCATTGGAAGGTTTAGAAGACGTTTTGTTTGAGCCACCAAGAAGGCCCTTGGCTAAATCAAACGCCTACTTGAAGAGAACCAATTTTCTTCCTGATCTGTTAGGGGATTCCCTTGAGCACTATCCTCGAAGAGTTTTCATTGATGTAGGGTCTCCCGAGGATAAGAACATTGTGATGAACTGGTTTGACAAAAACTATCCAAAGAGGAACCAAGAATTTGAGGTTTACAGTTTTGAAATGGGATTGTCAGGAGGAGATGAGGCAATAAGAAAAGTGATTCCTGGGATTGGTGTTTCGGAATGGTTGATGAACAACGCAAGAGAAGAAGAGTATGTCGTGATGAAGGCCGAAGCAGAAGTGGTGGAAGAGATGATAGAGAGAGGTGCAATTGCTTTGGTAGATGAACTGTTCTTGGAGTGCCACAACCAATGGCAAGACGGAAATAAAAAGAAGAAGAGCAAGAGAGCTTATTGGGAATGCTTATCCTTGTATGGAAGGCTGAGGGATGAGGGCGTTGCAGTACATCAATGGTGGGGAACGAGATAAGTTTAGAAAATGCATATCTCCCGAGTCCCAACATGCTACATCATTTCTTTTTATCTAGATGTCGATGTTGATTGTCGAATCATGAATGTTTCCTTTTGTTAATTGTATTCTTCCCATGTATAAATCATTAGGTATATTATCACATATCTATTCTTTTAATTTCTTTTTTCTAGTTCATTGTCTGGTCTACTCCTTCATTGCCGCATGCTTAAAGTATGATATCACGATTTTAAGCGGATTAAACAAATCTTCGTTCGACAAATTTGATAAGGATGGATGGAAGAGTTTATATAATATTAAAGTACAGATATGATGCGTCCCATTACTATTACCATTGTCGTTGATTATGTTGGCCCTTCTAAATAAAGAAAAATTGAGAGCATCCATTATTATTATTATTTTTTTTTGCTAGGCGAATTTTGTTAAAAATAAATGTGAAGGTCAAGGTAACCCCAACCAGTGGCAATTCAATGGAAGTGGCAAAGCAAACGACCGGAGAATCAGTATATATCGATAGGCTTGTTCATGGTCAAATTATTGGTTTAAACTTAAAATGATTGATATGATATTTAAGTAAATTTTGATAAAAATATTAGGGATTAATGCCATATACATTTATGGTGGAATTTTTAAACTCTATAAGCAGAGTTAATAGATTATCATATATTTTTACTATGCATTTAAAAAAATAAAAAATAAATAAATGGGATATACAACGACCTTTTAACCTCGCTTATAACATTAAAAAACTTCACTATTGATATAACAGATAATTATCCAAATATTAGACTAAAAAAACAATATGAAATTAAGCAAAAAAGTCTTGAATCCACTTTGATTAACCCATTTTTTAAAATTTCAAAACAATGGCGGAGCTAAAGGTGGCAATTGGGCGGGTTCGAGTTTATTTTAAGTTCAGGTTAATTCGGATTCAGGTTCAGGCCTCTTTGGGTTCGGGTCTATTCGGGTTCGAGATTGTTCGGTTTCAAGTTCGAGTATATTTTATATCATTTTTTATTTTATGTTAAATGTAATCACTTTCACGTGATTTTGAATTTTAAGCCAAGCCCAAATTTGGCTTGACCTGGCTCAAATAATCTTAGTTTGGTTCTATGGGCTAGATGCAGTTCGAAAAAATTTTGAATTCTAAGCTCAGGGCAAATTTGGCTCGACCTGCCCATTTAGGCACAAATCATTATTCATAATATTAAAAAATTATTTTTATATTATTATTTATATATTTTATAATTAAATTTAAGTAAAAATATATTCTTTTATTTAGAAAAACACTGTTAAACTTGCCTAAGACTTAAAATCTGAGACCAGGGCCCATCGAGCTTATAGACAAGTCCAGTTGTTAGTCTAAGATCAACATATGATTTTTTTCATTTTTGATATGGTGTTATCAATTATGGCTTCTAAATTTTTTAATTTACCTTTTATCAAATATTAATTATCATTATTTGAAATAACAATAATAAAATAAGAATAATATTCAAAGAAACACTTAAAATTGAACTACTAAATTAAATTAAATTAAAGAAAATGTGATAAATGGATGATATAATTTACTAGCAATGTTTTTAAAGCCTATGATATGATTTACATTTTTATATTATTATTTTATTTCATATAGTAAGCTACCCGCCTGGCTCAGTAGGCCTGGCCCAAATGGGTATGGGCTTCAGTTCTCTTATTTTTGTTCTGAGCCGATCCTTGCCAGCCTGAAATAGTGATTTTAAATTAAAATAATATCTATTTTAT
>JBBYHK010500484.1:0-66278 GCA_038382065.1 Adansonia grandidieri | reverse complement strand
TATGGAAAGCTTTTTTTGCTTGAGAGAATTTTTCATATGGTTTTTTTTTTCATGGGGGATGGGAAGAATGGTTTTTTTTCTTTCTTTTGCCACGAGTTTCCATCCCAAATCGACAAGTAGTTTCTTTCATTTATTACATATCATAATTTTTTGATCTTTTTTATTTGATTTGTTTGAGATATGATTTGATTTTTGACAAATTGATTAGATTTAAATTTATAACTCTTGCCTCCTCGTGATGTCATGCATGATATCATTGATTTCTATAGATATTTTTAGTGATATTTATATATAATATGTAAAATTATACCGTAAAAATTAACTATAAGAACTAAATTGTGAAAATTAAAAATTATGTTTTTTTTTAAAAAATAAAATTTCATATAATCAATTTAATTTAATTTAATAATAAAAGCAATTTTTTTATGTATGAGGAAAAAAATTAAAATAGTAAACTTATAAAATTTTACAAGAAAAAAATATTTACCGAGAAAAATTGTTACATGTAAAAAAATACAAAATTCATAAAATAAATTAAATTTTGAAAAACTGATTTAATGTGAACTAATAAACAATATTTGAAGAATTTTAAAAATTATAAACTTAAAAAAAATCCTACTGAGGAAATTTAGGAAGTATAAAATCCACATCTTGGTAACAAAAAAAAAATTCTAAAACTCATAAAATAAATTAAAATTTTCAAAACTGATTTAATATGGATTAAATAATAATATTTAAAGAATTTTGAAAATTATAAACTCAGAAAAATCCTATCAAAAAAATGACAGGTAAAAAACGCAGTATCTCAATAACAGAAAAAATTGTAAAACTCATAAAATAAATTGAATTTTCCAAAAATGATTCAATATGAATTAAATAATAATATTTAAAGAAATTTAAAAATTAAAAACTCGAAAAAATCTCATCAAAAAATTTACAGACTATAAAACACGTCTCTTGGTAACAGAAAAAATTCTAAAACTTATAAAATAAATTTAAATTTTTAGAACTGATTTACTATGAATTAAAATAATATTTAAAGAATTTGAAAAATTATAAAATAAGAAAAGTCTTTCCAAAAAATTTTGAAGCAGAAAACTTCGTATTTTGAAAACAAAAGAATTTAAAAAGAAAAATGCAAAACTAATAGAATAAAAGGAATTTTCCTAAACTAATTTAATATGAATTAATTAATAATATTTTAGGAACTTTAAAAATATAAACTTAGAAAAATCTTCCCAAAAAATTCATGAAGTAGAAAACTTTGTATTTTTGAAACGGGACAAATTTTAAAATTTATAACAAATAAATAAATTTTAAAAAACTGATTTAATTGTAGTTGAATGTGAATATTTAAAGAATTTTAAAATTTAAAACTCTAAAAAATTGCACCAAAAATTTTACAGATAATGGAAAGTTCATATTTTAGAACCGAAAAAATTTTAAAAAATACATTAAAAATTATATAAAATAAATTAAATAAAATGTATTATTCAAAATATTATTTTATAAAATGGTAAAGATGAAAATCTAAAATTCAAAATAAATTTATTAGGGAAAATTTTATGAGTATAAAACTCGTAATACTATGAAAATTAAAAATTAGTCACAAAAATGGACAACCTGACTCCTTATGGTATAAAATGCCAATATGAATTTTCCTTGAATATTTTTATTTTTTGGAGTACGTATCGGCATAAATACCAACAGGTATCAGTATAATTATATAACGGTCAAGTTTCAAGTTTAATGAAAAATTCTCTCAAAATTTTTAAAAATGGGAAATTTGACTGCGATATCATTTGCAGAAACAAATTCTCAAAATTTTGGCAAGAAAAGATAAAAATGATTTTTCTCTTAAATATTTGTCTTATATATACAAAATTAGAGATCAGAATATGACCTTTTTGTCACGTGAACTTATGGTTGTTTAAATTATGACTAAAAAGGTCTTAAAAATGTCTTGTTCATCTAAAAAAGATCGTTCTCAATAAGGATGGCATTAAGTTCTCAATCTCAGATATTTAGGATTATTGGAAAAGAGACCCAAACAAAATTAGGTGTCTATATACATGGATTAATTACTAAAGCTTTTAAAACTTTAGAAAACAAGTTTCCTAAATGGTTAAGGAAATATTACATATTAAATGGTTTGTCTATTAATCTTGAACCATCGACATTCGAGCCTACTCTTCCCTATAATGATGAACAAGTTCTTTAAACCTTATAGGATTAGCATCAAGTATAGCTTGACTGGCCTTAAATACCTTACAATTTTTTGAGGATGGGTCAGAATACCTTTCTACTCCTTGGTGGTACTTATAAGTAATGTAGACATCTCATTTTGTCCAGACTAGTGTTTGGCATCCTAGGAGTTAGGTAAAAGATAATAAAATCAAAATATAGAAATAAAAGCTGGAGGACAACTGCCAGGCGCCATGTCACCAGGCACTATTAGGCAATATGACGCCAGGCAAAAAAATTTTTTTAGGAAGGTCTAAAATGCTTATGGGCCGTATTAAAGAAATGTAAAAATGGGGCATCAAAGGCCTATTTTCATGGTGTCACTAAGGTCATTCAAACGAGTACACAAATCAATTTCCTATGTTTATGACCAAGTTGAGGTAAATCGAGAAGCCACAAGTACGTACAAGTTATATTGGGGCGCAAGTATTGATACAGGCCTTTATGGTGCAAAAAACTTGAATTTTCACATGTAGTATCGATACAAGAGGATTTGGTATCGATAGCCAAGGTGTGGTATTGATACCTAGCATGTTTGTATCGATACAAACCTTGGCAGTAGCTAAAGCAATGATTTTTGGAAAAAATGTACCAATACACAAGAATGAGTATCGATACAAATCATAGAGTATTGATACTAGCCTCTAAGTCTCGAGACTTGAAACATTTTTTGCTCTTAGTATCGATACATAACTCATTGTATCGATACTCAGGAGTAAAAAGTACCTTGTGTATCGATACAACATGTTTTGTATCGATACACCAGGGCATTTTTGCCTAGTTCAAACCATTTTTCAGCCTTTGAAAACCTGATTTAAACATGTTACCAAGGAAAAAACATTGCAAACCTTAACTATGGGTTCATTAACAGATTTTAACAAATTTTTGGTGTCCAAACAATTAATGACAAAGGTCATTTTCACAAGATATTTGGGTGTAAGAGGGTATGGCAAACATATCTCCAGCTATGGGCTTTCACAGCCTTTCTGCCTCCTTGCTCAGTATGGCAAAACAAATAAGAAGAAAGTCAACTGAGCATGGCAGTTGGAGGTGTCCCCTGGTATAGAAGAAAAAAATAAAAAATGCTTTTTGCATTGTCTTTCAAAAGAAGGGGCTGAACAAAAAAAAAACTACTACCAGCTATCTCAAAAAAAAAAAACTTTCAACTATAAAAAAAAGCTCCCCAGCAATCCCAAAAAACTTTCTATCTATTCCCACAAATCTTCTAGCAACTCTAGCTCCAAAAGTTCACCAAAAGCACTGCTCCATTGCTTTTCACTTTCAAACAACCTCCATTCTCATAGCTCCTTAAAACCACCACTAAAACACCTTTAAAAACTTAACCTTTGATATATTTTCATCCTCAAAACACCCGATCGACAACCACATTACTAGAAAGCTTCTTTCTTTCATCATTTTTCTTGCTAAACAATAGCAAAAAGAGGTAAGGGACTGAGCTTAAAGTTACTGCTTTAAAAAATGAAGGAATTTCAAGCCTTTGCTGGTATTGCTACCTTGTCCCATGTATTTTTTGTTTTGATCATCCATTTCATTTTAGTGAACCCTTCATGTTGCCATGACCCTCCTAGTACTCCCATGCATCTTTGTTGCCTTGGTTGTGGTAGTCTTAGGATCTTGATGACTCTCTTGGCACCTTGATATTGTTAGATATATAAACTCACGATGCTTCATTTTCATCATTACATAGCCTTTGTTTATGCATCTTTTGCCATGTTTCTTCCATATTCACATATCCAGTACATATTTAACTGGTCACCTTGACATGTCTTAGGCATGTTCAACCATTTTTTAGTGTTTTAAGGAGTCTCATGAAATAAAAATCCTATCTTGACAACTCCAACATCCACTCCTTTGTATAAACATGTTTATATCATCTCCATGCACCTTATTCATCATCTTCTTACATCTATGTCACCCATTTCCATGTCAAAATATCATCTTTACATTTGTTCATGTTTAATCCATGTTTATCTTTGTATGTGCCATATTTTGTTCATGATATCTCCATTAAAATGTTTGCTTGTCTCTTACAAATTGATTTTTAGAAAATTCCTCAAGTTAAGTTCATGCTACCTCTCATAAATGAAGAATAGCATGGACTTAATGCTTTCATTAAATTGGTCCCCTAATCTTGGGGGTAAATCAATGTTTTAGCTTTGGATTTCATGGTGAAATATGTTTATTTTTCAAAAAAAACAAAGAAGTCCTTTTTAGTATTAAACCTTGATCTTGAGTCTTGTGTTCATTTTGGTGACATGGTCAACGGGTTGTTCCATCATCCCAAACTACTTTAGGATTGTAGAATGAACTTGTAAAGCCCGCGTTACCTTCCATCGTAGACGTTCGGACATCCTAGGCCTGGGTCTATCTTTGAAAAATCAAAATATCGAATAATCCCCCTGTTTTTGCTTTAGCAGCACTGTAGTTCGAACTTGAAAAATCATTTTTGAATGACAAAATATTTCCTTTGATTTTTCTAATATTTTTCCTTCAAAGGGCATAGAATTACCTTTCCAACGGTGTCTTACTTGCCCTTAAATCATACCGGATAGAACCTTTGCTATTTGAAACCCCTGGAACCAACATGTAATATTTAGTTTAGGGCTATTACGGCCCACCATTGATTTTTACAAAATTTCCAAATGTTTTTCCCAAAAAGTTCATAAAATTCCCTTTCGGGAAAGGTATTATCTATGATCTAATGATCCTAGATAAGGTTAGAATGATTTTTCGAAGTCCATCATGCCCTTTTAATTGTACATGCTGCCAGTGCTGAGAGGAACCTAACTTCAAAAATTGATTCTGCTTAAAAAGTGATTTTCTAGAATTTTTGAAATATTTTTATATTAAACGTTGTCAAATTACCTTTTGAATGGCACCTTATTTAACTCTTAAAATCTTCAGATGCACCCAAAAAAAATCTAAAAATAAGGATGCCATGATTCTATCTCCTGTTTTTAACCTAATTTTTAAATCCCTTTTTATCGAGATGTCCAGATGTCTAAAAAATGTGCTCGGTTAATTCTCTCACAACATCAACCCTTTTGACTCGGATCAAGATTAAAATATGAAAAATATGATTTCATATTAAAATTTTTGCTAGTGAAGATACTGTAACTCCATTATTCCAAAGGGGATAGTCCAACCCCATTTTTAATTAAAAAATTTGAATTTTCTCTTTGTTCTTAAACGGTTTCCTAACTTTAGGGATACTATAACCCCATTACACAAAGGGTATACTCCAACCCCATTTTTCATTAAAAATTTAAATTTTCACTTAAGCTTAACTATTTTCATAACTCTATTTTAGGGGATACTCCAACCTTGCCTCACTGAGGGGATACTCTAACCCCGTTTTTACCTCCAAAATTTAAAATTTTCTCTCTTTTGGATGTCTGAAACTATTTTGATAAAAATTGTTACTGAAATTACCATCGAATCCAGACTAGTCTCTAAAATTGTCATCCTGGTTATTCTTCAATAACCGAAGACAATTATGAGATACATTTTGATTGCCCCTCTCTTTTATGTTCTTTTGTTTGTGTTTGCTTGTTTATGATATCATTATATTTCTCATTTTGTGCCTCACTAACTTATTTCCTTTTATAGTGTTATTATGCTTTCACATTTAAAATTCGTTTTCAAATAAAAATTACAAAGTAGTGTCTCATGTTGGTATCTCTCCAGTGCCTAATACGAAACATCCAATTTTTAAATCCAATCTGGACGTCGTTTTCATTAAAAAATAATCTGTATGTTCCTCACACCTCTGAAGCCCATAGGTGATCTAATTTTCCTTAATAAATTAAACCCTAAATTTACATTTTCCAAAACTTCATGCATTAAAGAGGATTATATCTAAATAGAAACCAAAGTGAGATATAGTTAGTAGGTACCGATTTTGGGCATCATGGGGATGCTATTTCTTCCCTGCACGTAACCAACTTTCAAGCCTAACCAACGAATCTTTGGACTTCATAGACCTTGGTCTCAGTGTTTTAAGTTTCGTAACTCATAATATTATTTTCAATAGGATCCGATCTTGCCTAGCCTAAAATGATTAGTGGTGACTCTAAGTTTATGTCCACTTCATGGTGGCCATTTGGGTCTAGTTGGATGAACGACTCATCCGATAGTCCCTATCCCTTTCATTTAATCACGCCTAATCCAAATCGCAATCAAGGGATAGCTCAACAGCTCGACCATAACCAACCATCATTTATTTTTAAGTTAAGTGCACCATGCCCTTCGGATCATTAGAAATTTTAAAGGTTGCGCACATGGTGATAGTTTGGTGACTTCACTTGGGACTATAGAGAGTTAGGCCTATAACTAGCTATTTTTCACTAAGTTCTCAGTTTTTTGGTCTCCATGATTATATAGATATAATTCTCTTTTTTTTTTGCCTACTAATCTCTATTGTTTATGTTTTTGTCCTATGATTGTTAGGGATTATTCATGCCCAAATAAATATTGATTTGAATAAATATGGTAATACAGGAGTGAAACAAAAAGGTTTGATTGTTTCCCCGACAAACATCGTGCAATTGCAATTGCATGTGCTTAGTATCCTAATTATTAGGAAGAAGTGAGCCATCCGCCTTTGTGAGTAATGCTCCGCATAGGCTTGGCAAGACCTTCCGGGATGTAAACTACCTATATCTCTCATGAGTACCCCTTCACACTTGCATAAGGAAATACATCCACCAGATCAAACTCATTCCACCAAACCCACGATGGGCCTAGGATCGGGGTGCCCTAGCTATTCTTGTCGAACAGAGGAGTGATTCGAATACTGAAATAGGTGTCAACTTAATCCCATGCAGTGAACCCTACGAGCTAAACTATGTCAAGCCATACCAGATGCTGTTAGAATAACCTGAAGATTATGATCACTCTGGGAAACATTTCTTACCTTTACTCATATATACCATTGGTTAAGCGGACGATGATGGGTGAATATTGTCAATTACATTTGTCTTTTTATTTTCATGATCATTCCTTTAGGACATGCCATGACATTCATAGGTAAATCCTTTTTAATAAGTGGGTAAGGACAACCGAATGCCATTACCTGCATTGCCATCTTCAAATAGTCATATCTGATCAAGATAAGCCATCATATTGCTCAAACAACAGCTAAACATGTGTTTAACATGGATGGTTATGGATGAACATCACCGTTTAGATGGTCAGTCTTAATCCTTGCAAGGTATCATGTTACTTCGTGAAGAGACAATTTTAATACGGGTATGTCGGTATGCTACCTGTTCAATGCCTTAACATTTATGATCATCTTATCTGCCCCTAGGCGTCGTACCGCCTATTCGGGGGCAAATTTTATGATTCCTTCCATTTGTTACCTTTTGCCTATTATTTCATATTGGTTAGTAACTCATTCTCTCTTTGCTTTTTTTTTCACCATGCATCATTTCATCATAATTACTATTATCATAGGATAATTGGCTCTAATGGATTAGTGTTCACCAAGAGGCATCTATCATGAAGCAATAGTTCACTTCAGAGTTAAAATCCTTTGAAGAAGTCCTAGCATGGTCAGAGCACTGACAGTGTGGAAATGGGATGTTTTAAAACCAGGACATGCCTCAGCAGTGCATGAAAGGATCAAGATAGGATACCGTCAAAGTGATTGGCAAGATCTGAGGATCATATGGACTAATTGGGATAGAACCGAAATGAAATCATTCACTAAGAGATATAGAGATATCACTCTTCTGCTTCAAGTTTGTTTGGATGTCAATTTGTTGCCAGCAGCCTTTCAGTTTTGGAATCTAACATACCGGTGTTTCACTTTCAATCATGAAGACTTAGTCCCCATGGTTGATGAATACACTACGTTACTCAATATTGGAAAGGCAAAGGTCGACAGGATATACGGCAAGGCATTGAATCCTCCAACCTTTAAGAAAAGATTGGCTCAAATCCTCAGGGCAATGAAGTCTTGGATTGAGAGTCATATCACAACAAAGGGGAACAGTGAATGCATCTCATGGGCTAGTTTGAGAGAAGTAATGGCGAGTATCGTTGATATACGAAAAGTCCAAGATATCTACGCTTTGGCAATATATGGTTTGGTTATATTCCTAAAGACATTGGGCTATGTTGAAGCTACGGTAATAGATGTTTTTCTCACTTGTGTTGCAACATTAATCCTGCACCGGCCATCCTTGCTAAAACTATTCGAGTTCCTAATTTTGGTAAGAAAATGGGAATGGGCCATTTCATCGAATGTGCATCGCTCCTTCACATTTAGCTTGTCAGTCACTTTAGCTTGGAAAAAAGTAGGACATCATACTACTTCTTATGCCCTATCTCTAAGGTACTTAAGAAAGAATGGCCTCAAGATAAATCTGAAGAGCAATAGGTCCAAAAATTTCAAAACTCAAGGGGAAGGAGGTAATATGGAAAGCTTTTTGGTTTTTCCCATAAATGGTCATATATCGATGCGGAGATTATAGCTATGTACCACTTATGGGATTATGGGGAAATACTAGCTACTCCCCTCTTTTAGTTCTTTGACAATTCTAGTGCCATCAATTCATCCTCTTCATTCAAAACTTAGAGTTGTGGGATTTCGATTATGGTGAGCTTGACTACAAGTCAAAAGTCTAGCTAGCCTTTCAAGCATGGAAACAAACCTGTTGCTTGGAGAGATATTAGAAAGGGTGTAGTATGACCCCAGGATATGATGAATGGAGGATCCATCGTGTTAATGACATCATGCCCCTGTCTGGTATTGGGAAACCATAAACGCCAGTTGATGAATTTCCCTCTAAGGTTGAATTGCTAAAGCAAGAGTTCGAACAAGAGAATGCAACATTTGCTAAGGAGATTACTTGATTAAAAAAGGAAAATAGTCAATTGAAAACGGATCTCTACCTTAGGTATAGCGAGATAAGTAGGGCTATTAAGGAGAAAAACCACTTCAAGAAAGATCTTAAGAGCTTGAAAAGAGACTATATGGCCTTTAACAAAGCAAGCAAGTCTCAAAGGCTTGAAAAGTCATCGATCGAGTGGAGGACAGAAATTACCGCTCTCAAGAAGGAACTACACCAATGGAGAGAAGTTGCTAGGGCCAATAGGGAAAAGCTTGTTAGAGCCCAAGCTCTTGCATCAACTTATCGAAAGAGGAATGAATGGTTAGAGGCTCGAGTTTAGGATTTGAGAGTAAACCATGACGAAAATAGAGTTTTGACACTTAGAATCCAAGAGTTAGAGCATTCTCTTCAAGCTTGCTAAGACTAAGTCGATGCACTAGTGAGAGCCTCCGAACAGCAGGAGCAAGAATGGCTTCAAGTGGTTGATCATGCATGCCAAAATCATTAGGACTATCATCGCCATCTGACAAAGCAAATCTAGGCAGCTCGTTAGAGGCTGAGAACATGATAGATGTAGCCCGATCCTTGACATATGATATCTTACCCACCAAAGCCCATAAGCAAGAGTTATTGTACTTCTTGGACCATGTAATCAAGCAATGTAACCGTGTCAGGCATTTTCGAATGCAATCACATGTAATTAAGATATTTTGTTGTTTTAATGAAAGATGCTATTGGTGGAGCTATCCATTTATCCAATTGTCCTTTTTGCATTTGCATAACAAACCTAATCTTTTCATGGTTTTTATTCATTAATTCTCATTACATCAAACATATGCATGAACGTACCATAAGGGCCTATTCCAAAAATAATCCAAAGTGAAGGTGATCCAAAGCACAAAATCTACAGTTCACCATCAGTACAACACTCGTAATCATCGAAAAGCGATGGAAAACCATACCAGGCCTACATCGAAAGACTCAAACTCATGCAAAAAGAGTCCCAAAAGCAGGCATTCCATAAGTATGAGGAACTTCAAGCACAGATCATTAAGCTAACCAAATTACTATCCAACGCATTGAAGGAAAAAGGACATACGAGCACGGTCAAAATGGGAAAAGAATCGATCGACCCTGAAAGCAATTTAAATAGTGGTATTAAGGCCACCAATGCTCAAGAATGGGCACTACATGGGCAGCACCCTTCAACAATGAACATCCCACCATCTAAGCCATTTATTTATGTCAATCCTGCAATAGCATCCCACTTAATTCAAAGATTTCAAGGTGTGGGCTATTCACCATCAAGGCCTATAGTCCTAGACCTCGATGAGCACATGGAACAAGAAAAGGCAAAGAGGCCCTTGAAAAATGATAAGGACTTGGACAAGTATCACTCATTAAAGAAATGCCTTCGAGCAGTGGAGGAAAGTAACAAATTTGGAATCATAAACGTAAAGTCATTAGGGCTAGTTTCTAGCATCGTCATCCCGCCCAAGTTTAAAGTACCTGATTTTGAAAAATACAATGGGACACTAACCCTACTACCCATCTTTGCATGTACTATCATAAAATGGTGGGACATAAAAAGAATGTGAAGTTGCTGATCCATTGCTTCCAAGATAGCCTAACTGAGGCAGCCCTCCGATGGCACATAGGACTTGATCCTGCATGAATTCAAACACGGCCAGACTCGGCATGGGCATTCCTTGAACAATATAAGCATGTGTTTGATTGCATTCTAGATCATCTTTTTCTCATGAACATGGAGAAGAAATCTTCTGAGAGTTTTAGACAGTATGCTTAGAGATAGAGGAAAGAGGTAGCTCAAGTTCACCCTCCTCTAACTGAGAAAGAAATGACAGTTATGTTTGTTGGCAACCTACAAGCTCCTTACTACGAAAGGCTAGTAGGAAGTGCCATGAAAAATTTTGTCGATATGGTCATATCAGGTGAAATGATTGAGAACGCCATCAAGAGTAGTAGGATATCTATCAAGAAAGCATCGGATCAGCCAAAAAGATAGCAAACAAAGGTAAAGAAAGAGAAGTGAATGCTATAGGTGGGAACTGTGCTAGGTTTAATCAAAGTCTATAACTAGCATAGTCTATATACTTCACAAACATGTTAAATACAGGTCTTACCCCATCCTCATCAGCACTGCAACTAGTCCACACTACTGGGTTACTCCTATAATGAGCTTTGCACCAAATCCCATGCAAAGTGTGGCCTAGAATGCATAGCCCTACAATATGCACATGCAAGAGCTTCGAATAACCAACAAGTATCTTATGAAAGAAAGCACTTTAAATCATTCCTTTACTCATATAAAGAGATCTACTCTCGTTTATTGGCAGGCAAACTAGTGGCTTTAGTATTCACAAACCCAAAATCACCATTGTACCCCAAATGGTATGACAAAAATGCTTATTATGAATACCATGCGAGAGTGCAAGGCCACTCCATTGAGAACTACACTTCATTTAAAAGAAAAGTGTAGGGTTTACTAGAAAAATGAGTGATCAAGATTAAGCAAGGCCTTGGACCCAATGTGGGGGCCAAACCACTCCTTAATCATGCCAAACCGAGAGTGAAAGCAATAATTAATGGAAAAGGCTATTGAATTAAAAGAAATGTGGCAAAAGTCAAAACCCTGATAAGTGAAGTTTGGCAAGCTTTCATGAAAATCAGAATAGCAATAGATAACAAAAGTCAAAGAAGAAATGCCATTGATACATCTTGTTGCCACTACGTTCAAGAACACGACTTGCAACATTGCCCATCACTCTTAAAGATGGTCTAAGGGATGATGGATCGGATCGAAATTGAGTTTACAAGGAGTAGGATGGATATGATGATCTATCTATCAATGCTACTGATGAGGAAAGACCCACCGATGGTCAAATCTCTACTTGTCTATCTCTTGTGGGCATGAGAAAAAAAGATAATGAAAGTTTTAGGTAGTATGCTACAAGATGGATGGAGGAGGCTGCCCAAATGGATCCCTTACTGACAGAGAAAGAGATGATGGTTAGATTCATTGGCACATTGTAAGCCCCCTTATTATAAAAAGGTAACGAGAAGCTTCTCAAAGAACTTTATAGATGTGGTCATACTCTGTGGGATGATTGTTGAGGCCTTGAAAATAAATTAAGAAGAAAAAGGTATCTGCAAAGACAAAGGGAAAGGAAAAATAGAGGCTAGTAAGCAATCAAAATCCAACACTAAAGCTAGTTCATCTCAAACTCGTGCTGAGTTAGACTAAAGGAAATGATCATTAAAGGAAACTGCATGATTATGGAAAACATAGAAGAAGTTCGAACATCGATGAATTCGGTTTAGCAAATCTTGGTGCAAGCTAAGTTACTTAATGCAATCAAGAATACAGAGGAAATGATTGACAACTTCTATGATTTCTATTCTGTTTGCGGCCATACTATTTAAACATGCAAAGAGTTTCATACAATGGTTCAAAGAATAATGAATGAGGGTAGCATCGAATTCTATGGTGAAAAGTAAGCCCCCTATACTGAGTCTGCAAATGCAACACCATCTGTCAATGCGCTAGAAGAAGAAGAGGGCAATCTCCCTTACAAGATTAAAAGGCCATTAATTTTGTATGATAATCGGCCAAGAGTTAAAGTTGACCCTATTCAGCCTCCACTAAAGATGATCATTCAACTTTCATCTCCTTTCCCATGTAAAGATGACAAGGTAGTTCCTTAGAACTATGAAGGCAAAACCTTAGTCATTAAAGAATCTAGCCAGTGAGCAGCAAGTGTTGACCTTTTAGGGGTAAGTCACCTAATTTAGAGCGATCGATGTTATGCCTTGATAGCATAAAAAAATAGCACTCAGCAAGAGAATGCCAATTTTGTTTCTCAAGCATCAAAGTTTGCAACCAAGAACTTAGATTCAATAGCTGTCAAGGATCTAGTGAGCAAGAAAGAAGCTATGAAATTTTGCAAATTCATCAAGCACAGTGAATACAGCATCGTCGATTAGTTAAACAAGCAACCTGCCAAGATATCTGTGTTGTCGCTGCTGTTGAATTCAAAAGCTCACTGGAATGCCCTCCGTAAGGTTTTGAGTGAGGCCTATGTCCCTCCCGACATCTCTATAGGTCAGTTGGATTGCCTAGTGAACAACATCATCATCGATAATTACATATCTTTCAGTGATGATGAAATCCCACATAGAAAAAAAGGAAATTATAAGGCCCTCCATATCACCACATATTGTAAAAGCACCATGTTGCTTAAGGTGGTCATTGAAAACAGGTCGGCTTTAAATGTAATGCATGTGTCATGCTTGAACAAGCTCCTTATTGACGCATCTCACATCCAAAATAGTTGTACGATTGTGTGAGCGTTTGATGGAACTTGTCAGAACATTGTCAGGAACATCATCATTCTACTCTAAATCGCCCATGTACTTATGAAGTTGACTTCCACTTAATGAACTTTGCTCCATCATATAACTACCTATTGGGAAGGTCGTGGATTCATTCTGCTAGAGCAGTGCCATCATCTTGGCACCAAAAGTTGAAATTCATCATCGAGAATAAAGTTGTTAGTATTAGAGGAGATAAAGATATCATTACTGCTACCTCAACTAATGCCCCATATGTCAAACCCAACAAAGATAACCTAGAATCTTCTTTCCAGGCCTTTGAGTTTGTCAACACAACTTATATCAAAGAAGGATTGCCAATAGTTTAGCCTCACCTATCAAAGAGTACTCACATAGGTTTGAAGTTGACTATCGATAAGGGTGCCCAAGCCAGAAAGGGACTCGAGAAATGCCTTTAAGGAATTGCTAAAGCCTTAAAAGTGGTCAACCAAATTGACAAAAGAAGGTTAGGATTCAAGCCAATGCATAGTAGAAAAGAAAGCAAGCTCAGAAGAACTATGAAAGAAGAATGGCTTGTTTGTCAGGATAAGACATGGAGGATGAGCTAATGATATTCCCACCACTTTGGGAAAGTTTTTGCCTAAAGGGATATGTAAATGCTGGCTCCGCTGATGCGGTTCTCATATTGAATAAAGCATTCAAGAATATCTCCATCAATACGATTGGTGAGCCAAAAATGTTAACAACAAGTCTAAAGACTGGCCTGTGCCCTCCAAGGTTTGTTCCAAGTGTTTAGACTGAGACTAAGGTTCTTATACTGCTCAAGTCTATTTCAAAGTGTGCTATGAACTAAACCTACATGCTCTCGCCCAAAAACATTGTAGGATCCTTTGTATAGGCAGCTTTTATTAAGTATTATCAATGAAAATGATTAAGCATTTTGCATTCATTCTTTGTGTTCATAATTTTTGCTGACCTCAGACGTTTTTCTTCCACCTATATTGTTCTTTTCAAATTTTTAGGTACCCTAATGAAAGTAACATGAATGTTCATATTGAAACCTAGGAATTGATTTTGAGCAATTGATCTCTACCAGTGAGGTCGAATCTAAAGAAGACCTTGAAGAGAACCCTATACCTTTAGAACTACTAAGACTAGTTAAACAGGAAGAAAAACAAATATTACCTTATGAAGAATCCACTGAACCATAAACTTGGAATAGAAGAAGACCCAAAAGAAGTTAAAACCATAACCTCCATAAAGCCATTAACTCGAGTTAAACTAATAAGTCTTCTTCAGGAATATCGAGAAGTGTTTGCTTGGTCCTATCATGACATGTTTGGGCTAGACACCAACATTATGGTTCATAAACTTCCCCTCAAACCCAAATGGAAACCAATCTAGCAAAAGGTAAGGAGGATGAAACCATAAATGCTCCTTAAGATCAAGGAAGAAGTCAAAAGGCAATTTAAAGCAGGATTTCTTGAAGTAGCCTAATATCTTGAATGGGTAACCAATGTAGTCCCAGTTCCTAAGAAAGATGGCAAACTGCAAATATGTATAGACTATAGGGACCTGAACTGAGCCAGCGAAGGATAATTTTCCTCTACCTTACACAAATACCTTAGTAGACACCATTGCCAACAAATGCACTATTTTCTTTCATGGATGGGTTTTCGGGCTATAATCAAATCAAAATGGTAGCTGAAGACATGAAAAAGACCACTTTTGTGACCATATGAGCAACTTTCTGCTATGAGTAATATCTTTTGGGTTAAAGAATGCTAGGGCAACTTACCAAAGGGCCATGGTAACATTGTTCCATGATTTCATGCATAAGGAAATCAAGGTCTATGTGGATGATATGATTTCCAAGTCAATAAAAGAGAGTGAACACATTGCCAACCTATAAAAAATCTTCAAAAGGCTTTGAAAATACCAGCTCAAGCTAAATCCTGCAAAATGCCCATTTAACATCACCTTTGATAAATTATTGGGGTTCATTGTGAGCGAGAAAGGAATAAAGGTGGATCCTGACAAGGCTAAAGCTATTCAAAACATACCACCACATCAAACTCAAAAGGAAGTAAGAAGTTTTTTAGGAAGACTAAACTACATAGCCCAATTCATATCTCAGTTGACCTATAAATGCGCTCCAATCTTTATGCTGCTGAAAAAACAAAATCCTACAGAATGGAATCACGAGTGCCAAGAAGCTTTCGATAAGGTCAAACATTACCTTTCAAACCCTCCAGTGCCTCCAATGCCTGAATGACCACTAATTCTGTATCTATCAATCCTAAACAAGTTGATAGGCTGTGTATTAGGACAACATAATGAATCAAGGAAAAAGGAATAGGCTGTCTATGACTTAAGCTAGAAGTTTAAAGAATTTGAAAATAATTATTCATTCATAGAGAAGCTATGTTATGCTTTAGCTTAGATGGCCCAAAGGTTAAGGCAATACATGCTGTACCACACTACATGGTTAATTGCCAAGCTTGATCCCATCAAGTATTTGTGTGAAGCCCCCACCTTGTCCAAGAGGTTAGCCAAATGGCAAGTTATGCTTTTTGAGTATGACATCATGTATGCAAACCAAAAAGCCATTAAAGGCAGTGCAATAGTAGACTTTTTGGCAAGCTGAGTCACATACAACTATCAACCTTTAAGCTTTAAGTTCCCTAATGAAGACTTGATGTGCATATCCAAGGTAGAGAATACTATCAAGTGTGAGTCATCATGGAGGATGTACTTTGATGGAGCTTTAAATACATTAGGGCATGGAATTAAGGCAATTCTCATCTCACTCGAAGGAAACCATTACCCTTCATAGCCAAATTAATCTTTTACTGCACTAACAAAATAGCAAAATATGAGGCTCGCATTACGAGACTCCAGGCAGCCATTGAAAAGGGCATTCGAACATTGTAAGTGTTTAGAGATTTAGCCCTCTTCATTTACCAACTAAAGAGAGAATGGTAAACATGTGGCTAAATTGATCCACTATGGGAATTTGATATCGGAGCTCAAGAAAAAGTTTGATGATATGAGCTTTCATCATCTACCTCGAGAAGAAAACCAAATCGCTGATGCCTTGGCCATTTTATCTTTCATGTTTAAAGTCAATCGAGAATTGGACATTGCTCCTATCCAAATGAGTATCTATTCAACCTTGGCACATTGCCAAAATGTTAAAAAAGAGAATGACAAGTCGCCATGGTATCATGACATCCTTTAGTACATCAAGAATCAACAGTACCTAGAAGGTGCCACTGAAACTGATAAGAGAACCATCAAACGATTAGTTGCATACTTCATTTTGAATGGTGAGATTTTATACAAGCAAGGCTAGGATCAAGTGTTATTTTGATGCGTGGATGCCTCCAAAGCTAGAAGAATACTTGAAGAATTTCACGAAGGGATTTATGGTATTAATGCTAATGGACACTGAATGCCAAGACAAGTCATGCGATCAGGTTATTATTGTTGAATCTTGAAAATGATTGCATTGACTACGCTTGAAAATGTCATAAATGCCAAATCTATGTTGACAAGGTCCATGTCCCACTAACACCTCTACATGTTATGACAACTCCATGGCCTTTCTCTCTTTGGGGCATGGAAATGATTGGACCGATTACCCCCAAGGCTTCTAATAGGCATTGCTTCATTTTGGTCACGATTGATTATTTTACCAAATTGGTAGAGGTAGCTTCTTATGCCACTGTCACTAGATCTATTGTATGTAAATTTGTGAAACAGGATATCATCTATAGATATGGTCTTCCCAAACAGATCATTATTGATAATGTATGCAACCTGAGAAACAAGATGATGCAAGTAGTTTGCTCCCAATTTAAGATTCAACATCAAAACTCTGTCCCATACAGTCCAAAGATGAACGAAGCAATTAAAGCAACCAACAAGAATATTAAGAAGATAGTTGAAAGATAGTTGAGGTGTACAAGGATTGCCATGAGAAGTTGCCTTTTGCCTTACACATCTATCGTATGGCAGTACGAACTTCCATGGGTGTCACCCAATTCTCTTTGGTCTACGACATAGAGGTTATCTTGCTAATTGAAGTTGAAATCCCTTCACTTTGAGTCTTGATGGAATTGTAACTTGAAGAGGCTAAATGGGTTAAAAATCGACACGAGCAGCTCAATCTTATCGAAGAAAAAAGAATCAAAGCCATTTGTCATGGGCAGATGTATCAAAAATGCATATGAGAGCTTATAACAAGAAAGTTCATCCTCATTAGTTCTAAGAAGGTGACCTAGTGCTGAAACAAATTCTCCCGATACATAAAGATACTCACAAAAAATGGACCCCAAATAGGAAGGGCTATACATGGTGAAACGTGTATTCTCTGGAGGAGCTCTAATCTTAACCAAAATGGATGGTAATAACCTGCCCAACCCCATGAATTTTGATTTTGTTAAGAAGTATTATGCTTGAAAGGACTTTAGGATGAAAACCTAAAAGGGCATCTTATAAGTCCCTCACCTACCACTAAAAAAAACAGCTTAAGTTGAAAACCCGAGAGGCTAGCTTAAGTGATCAGACCTCTTTAAACAAAGCCAAGCCCAAACTATCGTTAGCCTAAAACCAATCTTCCCCATGTTCATAACTCTAACCAAAACACCAAGTCATAACCTAACCCATATGTTCTATGATAACCAATACCACCAAAACCTCATCCATACCTGCACCTGAAAAATGGAAACTACCCAACTTTAAGGTCTCCGTCCCACCATAAGGCAATCTAAGAGATCTTCTCAGGAGTCGCCAGTAGCAAAAGAATTAATTGCTCAAAAAAATCTGTAAAAGCACTCAGTGGAGAATTCATGTCATCAGCATCAAAGCCAATCGACTAGGAAGACTTCTCATATCTCTTTTGTATTTCAAAATTTTCATAATCTCATAAGTTTGTCACAACTTTTACCCTCTTTCTTTGAATGAAAATACAACTGTTTGATTTCTTGCACAACCTTTTTGTAACCTTACATTCCATGTTGCATCATGTTTATCCTTTACTTGATAATGCTTGATTAATGGGCAAAACTGGTGACAGGATTTCCTAGCATTACTTTGAAAGATAAAACTTTGCAGGAACTTTGTTTCATGTTTAAATACCAAGAATGAACTCTTGCAGGCCATAATCGATCTTGGCCTAGGACCTTACATCTAGAAAATATGCTCAAAATCTCTTCCTTGTAAGTGGTCATGAACCTCTTTTACCTTCAAAGAAAGGACAGCCTTAACATTTAGAGCCTCTAGAAATCTAAAGTAAGATTAACAAACCCTGGGCAAAAGGCCATCTCACCAAAGCCGAAGAAAGGCCGAAACCAGCCATTAGATTAAGCCTTTAAAGTCATCACCCTTGCATCAATTTGGTAGGCATTTGCATCTGCATGCATTATATAGCATTTAACATCTTCTAGGTATCAGCTCTCATACGCAGAAGTCAAATTTATATGGAATCTAAGGTACCATTCTTTTATTTTAAAAAACCCTAAAAGGCCTCAAGTAAGTATCTCTGACCTTATACGCTCATTGAAAATCACCCAAGAAGGGTATATAAACTCATTTCCTTTTAGTCCTAAAAAAGTAGGACACTTCCCTACCTCAAAGCCCACATAAGCTGATGGCACCGCATAAAAAGCAGGGCACTTATCAAAGCCCACACAAGTTGATGGCACCACATAACCTACCTTAATCCTCAAAAAGCAGGATGTTTGTCAAAGCCCACACAAGCTGATGGCATTATATAACCTACCTCAGTCTTAAAAGAGTAGGATGTTTTCTTACCTCAAAGCCCACACAATGGCACCTATCTACCTCAATCCTTAAAGAGCAAGATGCTTCCCTACCTCAAAGCCCACACAAGCTGATGGCACCACATAACTTACCTCAGTCCTCAAAAAGCAAAATGCTTCTCAAAGCCCACACAAACTGATGGCATCACATAACCTACCTTAATCCTCAAAGAGTAAGACATTTTCTTACCTTAAAGCCCACACAAATTGGTGGCACCTATTTATCTTAGTTCACAAAGAGCTGTATGTCTTTCTCTACTTACCTTAAAGCCCACACAAGTAGGTGGCACTTGTCTACCTTAGTCCATGAAAAGCTAGATATCTTCCTCCACCTACCTCAAAGCCTACACAAGCTGATGGCACTTGTTTAAATAAAATAAAAAACAACCTAGTAGGGAGGTTAAAACCTACAAAACTCACCAAAATCTTCTTTTTTGTAACTTGTTTAACCCATCTCAACATGATACTAAATAACTCTCCACTTCTCAGCAGGCATACAAATCCATCATCCCATCTGAACAAAATGGTGTCTATTTGTCTTTGTCTTGTTCCTAATACTTAGCAATGACCAAAGAGGGCCAGCTGTAGACACCTTATTTCGTCTAGACCAGTTTTTGGCATCCTAAAAGTTAGGTAAAAGATGGTAAAATCAAAAAATAGAAATAAAAGTTAGGGGATAACTGTTAAGCACCGCATCATCAGGCACTATTAGATGACACAACGCCAAGTGAAAAATTTTTTTTAAAAAGGTCTAAAATGCCTATGGACCGTATTAAAGAAAATGTAAAAACGAGGTATCAAAAGTCACTTTTCATGTTGTCAGCAAGGTTAATCAAATGAGTACACAAATCAATTTCCCATTGTTTATGACCAAGTTGAGGAAAATCGGGAAGCCATAAGTACGTACAAGTTATATAAGGGCACAAGTATTAATACAAGGCCTTTGCAGTGTCAAAAACTTGAATTTTCACATGTAGTATCAATAAATAGGGTTTGGTATTGATAGCCTAGGTGTGGTATCGATACCTGGTATGTTTATATCGATATAGACCTTAGCAGTAGCTAAAGTTATGATTTTTGGCAAAATGTATTGATACACAAGCATGGGTATCAATGCAAATCCATAAAGTATCGATACTAGCCTCTAAGTCTCGCGACTAGAAACATTTTTTGCTCTTAGTATCGATACACAACTCATTGTATCGATATTCATGAGTAAAAAGTACCTTATGTATCGATATAACATGCTTTGTATCGATACACCAAGGCATTTTTGCCTAGTTCGAACCATTTTTTTGCTTTTGAAAACCCAAGTTAAACATGTTTTTGCACCAAGGAACTATCATAAAACATTGTAAACCTCAACTATAGGTTCATTAATGGATTTTAACAAATTTTTAGAGTCTAAACAATTAATGACAAAGTTCACTTTTATAAGATGTACGGGTGTAAAGGGTGGGCAGGCATATCTCCAGCTGTAGGCTTTCATAGCCTTTTTGCCTCCTTGCTCAGCATGATAGAACTAATAAGAAGAAAGTCAATTGAGCATGGTAGTTGAAGATGTCCCCTAGTGCAGAAGAAAAAATTAATAATGCCCTTTGCATTGTCTTAGGGGCTGAACAAAAAAACTACTACCAGCTATCTCAAAAAAAAAATTTCAGCTATCAAAAAAAGCATTCCAGTAATCCCAAAAAACTCTCCATCTATTCCCACAAATCTTCTAGCAACTCTAGCTCCAAAAGTTCACCAAAAACACTGTTCCATTGCTTTTTACCTTTAAACAATCTCTATTCCTGTAGCTCCCTAAAACCATCACAACAACACCTTCAAAAACTCAACCTTTCACATATTTTCATCCTTAAAACACTGCATCAGCAACCACATTACCATAAAGCTCCTTTCTTTCACCCTTTTCTTGCTAAACAATAGCAAAAGAGGTAAGGGACTGAGCTTAAAGTTATTATTTTAAAGAAGGAAGGAACTTCAAGCCTTTGCTGGTATTTTTTACCTTGTCCCATGTATTTTCTGTTTTGATCATCCATTTCATTTTAGTGAACCCTTCATGTTGCCATGACCCTCCTAATACTGCCATGCATCTTTATTGCCTTGGTTGTGGTAGTCCTAGGATCTTGATGACCCTCTTGGCACCTTAATATTGTTAAATATATAAACTCACCATGCTTCATTTTCATCATTACATAACCTCTGTTCATGCATCTTTTGTCATGTTTCTTCCATATTCACATATCCATTACATATTTAGGTGG
The DNA here is from genome assembly GCA_038382065.1 of Adansonia grandidieri. Taxonomy (NCBI): domain Eukaryota; kingdom Viridiplantae; phylum Streptophyta; class Magnoliopsida; order Malvales; family Malvaceae; genus Adansonia; species Adansonia grandidieri. The sequence goes on along the minus strand of JBBYHK010500484.1, from coordinate 44,729 downwards.
TCACCTTGACATGTCTTCGGCATGTTCAAACATTTTCTAGTGTTTTAAGGAGTCTTATGAAATAAAAATCCTATCTTGACAACTCTAACATCCACTATTTTGTATAAACATGTTTATATCATCTCTATGCACCCTATTTGTCATCTTCTTGCATCTATGTCACCCATTTCCATGTCAAAATATCATCTTTACATGTTTGCATGTTTAATCCATGTTTATCTTTGTATGTGCAATATTTTGTTCATGATATCTCTATTAACGTTTGCTTATCTCTTGGAAACTGATTTTTAGAAAAATCCCTAAGTTCATGCTACCTCTAGTAAATGAAGAATATGATGGGCTAAATGCTTTCATTAAATTGGTCTCCTAATCTTGGGCGTAAATCAACATTTCAGCTTTGGATTTCATGGAGAAATATGTTTATTTAAGAAAAAAAAGAAATCATTTTTAGTATTAAACCTTGATCTTGAGCCTCATGTTCATTTTGGTGACATGGTCAACGAGTTGTTCCATCATCCCAAGTTGTTCCGTCATCCCAAAGTACTCTGGGATTGTGGAATGAACTTGTGAAGTGCATGTTACCTTCTGTTGTGGACGTTCGGACGTCTTAGGCCTGGGTCTCTCTTCAAAAAAAATTGAAATATCAAATAATCCACCTGTTTTAGCTTTGGCAATACTGTAGTCCAAATTTGAAAAATCATTTTCAAACCATAAAATATTTCCTTTGATTTGCTAATTTTTTTCATCAAAGGGCATTGAATTATGTTTCCAACGGTGTCCTATTTGCCTTCGTGTCATATCGAATGAGGGAGTTATGATTTTTTAAACCTTTGCTGTCCAAAACCCTTAGAACCAACATGTAATATTCTATTTAGGGCCATTATGGCCCATCATTATTTTTTACGAAATTTCCAAATATTTTTCCCAAAATGTTCACAAAATTCCTTTTTCGAAAAGGTATTATCTATGATCTAACGATCCTAGATAAGCTTAGACTAATTTTTCAAAATCCATCTTGCCCTTTTAATTATACATGCTGCTAGTGCTAAGATGAACCTAACTTCAAAAATTGATTCCACCTAGAAAGTGATTTTCTAAAATTTTTGGAATATTTTTATATTAAACTTTGTCGAATTACCTTTCCAACGGCACCTCATTTACCCCTTGAAGTTTTTGGAAGCACCCGAACAAAATCTAAAAATGGAGATGCAATGATGTGTCCCTTATTTTCAACCTAATTTTTGATCCCCTTTTATCGAGATGTTCGGATGTCTCAAAAATATGCCCGATTGATTCCCTCACAACATAAACCCCTTTTGACTTGGATCAAGATTAAAATATGAAAAATGGGATTTCATATTAAAATTTTTGCTAGTCGAGATACTCTAACTCTATTATTCCAAAAGGGATACTCCAACCCCATTTTTAATTAAAAAAATTCAAATTTTCTCTTTGTTCTTAAACGTTTTCTTAACTTTGGAAATACTCCAACCCTATTACTCAAAGGGGATACTCCAACCTCATTTTTTCATTAAAAATTCTAACTTCCACTTTAATCTTAACTATTTTCATATCTCTATTTAAGAGGATACTCCAACCCTACCTCACCGAGGGGATATTCCAACCCCACTTTTACCTCCAAAATTTAAAATTTTCTCTCTTTCGGATGCCTCAAATAGTTTTGATAAAAATTGTCATTAAAATTACCACTGAATCTAGGCTAGTTTCTAAAATTGTCATCTCGGTTATTCTTCAATAACTAAAGACAATTATGAGATATATTTCGATTGCCACTCTCTTTTATGTTCTTTTGTTTATGTTTGCTTGTTTATGATATCATTATATTCCTCATTTCTTGCCTCATTAACTTATTTCCCTTTGCAGCATTATTGTGCTTGCACATTTAAAATTTGTTTTCAAATGAAAATTACAAAGCGGTGTTTTGTATTGGTATCTCTCTAGTTCCCAATACAAAGCATCTAATTTTTAAAATCCAATCTGGACATCGTTTTCGTAAAGAAAAATCTCCATGTTCCTCATAACTTCAAGGTGTTTAAGTGATCTAATTTTCCTTAATAAATAAAACCCTGAATTGACATTTTCCAAAACTTCATGCATTAAAGAGGATTATCTAAATAGAGACCAAATGGAACCAATTTAACTGAGACCAAAGTAAGATATTGTTAGTAGGTACCGATTTTGGGCATCGTGGGGATGCTAGTTCTTCCTTGCACGTAACTAACTCGTGAGCCCAACCAACGAATCTCTGGACTTAGTAGACCTTGAAATTAGTGTTTCAAGTTTCATAACTCATAATATTATTTTCAATAAGCATCTGATCTTGCCTAGCCTAAAATGATCAGTGGCAACTCCAAGTTTACGGCTACTTCATGGTGGCCATTCAGGTCTAGTTGGATGAGTGACTCATCTAACAGTCCCTATCCCCTTCATCTAATCACGCCTAATCCAAAACCTAATCAAAGGATAGCTCCAAGGCTCGACCATAACCAACCATCTTTTATTTTTAAGTTGAGTGCGCCATGCTCTTCGGATCATCCGAAGTTTTAAAGGCTGGGCACGTGGTGACAAGTAACATAGAGATCATACTAACTCAGGTAAGGAGGCCTTTTAAGCCTTGCAGCAAGAGAGGATATCAATTGATTCTAGACAAGCAAAGGAAAGAGCCTTGTATAGGATATTGGTAAAGAATGATGCACCTTCACCCTTTTTCTCTTACAGTTCAAAGAATAGTTTGAACTGGTCTTTGAGTTATTGGGTATATTAATAGATTGAGGCGAACTAGCCCATGAAAATAGCCTCAAGTCACATAGATAGACCTACTAATACCAATAATGAGCAAAAGGTTGAGAATAAGGTAAAACACCAAAGCTATCATTTTGAACCACACAAAATTGTTCTTTTCCCTCACTTTCACTAATCTGGATTAGCGCATATTCATTGAAAGTGATTTTTTTGCCCTAATATGGCATCGACATTCACAATTCTCTCATATAAAATAGAATTTTATATCTAACAAAGTAACAATAATGATGAAAATTATGGTTAGTGAATCATTCGCCACCACTAAACATAAACTATGAATCATTATTAGAATTATCTCTAGTTATCTCTTAAAATAACCAACCATAGATAGCAACCAACTTTGCTACCCTAATCTTCCTTAGTTTATTGTTACATGGAACAAGCTCTTTATTTAATCCCTAACTATTAAATAACCTATAATAAGATCTCTAGATTTAATCTAGCAGAAGCTTTAAGATAAGAATGATAGGTTGATCTAAGCAATAAACACACAAGCTTGGATTATTTAACTTAGGTTATGTTTCACATTGCGATCAACAAAAACTTGACAATAATCATTGATCACAAATTGCTATGAATGAATAGGAAAATAAGACAATTATGGATCAAGATTCCTAATCTAATACTAGATAATTATCAAGGTCTATTTTATTATGCACATAATCTATTTTAATGGAAGAACATAAGCAATTTCAATTGATAATTATTGAATAATTTTGAAAATCCATTACAAAGTAATGTTTAGGGCTTTGAAATCACCCTTAACCATAAAAGAATTAGTTACACATGCTTGATGTGTTCAAGAATAGATTCATAAGACAATTCAGCAAGGATGAAAGAAAAAGAAAAGGAAAAAAGAAAAAAAAAACTTAGTTATATGGCTGGTTATAGTCTCCTCCTCTTTCTCTTAGTCTTCTCCTTGTTCTCTCGTTTCAATTCCCCTTCTTATGCTTTTAGCCTCCTCGTAAGTTTATTTTTTGACCTTGGAATGCCAAGATTAAGACTCTATTTATAGAGGTTGAAAACCCTAGGTTGGAGAATCCTATTCAAAGTAAGAAATCTGGATGTCACTTTCAAAGTAGATTTAGTTGACCAATTCTAATGCTTTTAAGGCAAGCATTTGCCTATTACTTGGAATGCAAGAATCAGGCTTTTACTATAGAATCTAATCTTTTTGACTCCAATATATCTTCCAAATTTGTGAATATGATATTTTAAGCCTATTAACATCCTTATTAATAAGTTTTGCTTTATTCTCCAAAATAAATCCAAAATTGGAAAACAAACACAAGCAACTAAAATAAAGATAGAAAACATAACAAAAAACTAAGAATAGAAAGTGTATAAATATGTATTTAAGAACTTATCAAATTTCCCTACACTTAACTTTTGCTAGTCCTTAAGCAAAAAAAAATAAAAATGAAGCAGGAAAATCTTATGTAATCCATTGTCGTAGGAAATCATGGTGGGAACTTAGCATGTGACACAAGCCTTTAAACCCCTAGGTGTCTTTAGTGGACGAGTTTAGTTTCATGAGGGTTTACCAAAATAATACTTGCAAACATTGAAAATATAAGAAGAATTGAAATAAACTAAAATAATTACTCCTAATTCTTTTAATAGAAATCAAAGATAAGAATTGAACAAGGCTTATAAACTAGTCAATAGCTTAAAGAATTTCACAAAGAATCATGCTTGAATTTTTAAGGTTTGAGTTAAGCCAACATTAGTAGGACAAATCTTAATCAAAATAGACCACAAATCTTAACTTTTCACTTGGGATACTCTCTGGATTTTTACTCTTTATAGTAGTGGTAAAGTGTATTCACTATTATTCTCAGGAAAATAGTCCTACCATGTGCTTGCTTGTCCACCCATTTTACACTATTAAAAACGTACAACTCCATGAATCAGGAGGCCTTTGATCAAGGTTGTAATGGAGCTATAGGGTATAGGTAGAAAGAAAAAAAACTAATAAGGAAATCATAAATAATCCTAAAGAATTGGTAGAACATAATATAAACAGCTAAAGCATAGCATCTTGTTGGCATTTCATTCTTAATATATTGTACTCTACTAAAACTTTATATCTTGAACTTTAATGCACCAGGCATATTTTTTTATTTTCTTTTCTTTTTTACCTTTGGCTTTTTTATTTTTTTTTTGCTTTCATTTTCATTTTCTTTTTTTTCTCTTTCTGTTTGTTGAAAGATGGGCTCATGATACATCAATACAAACATGTTTGAGATAGCTCTTTATTATCTACCAAAAAAACCCCATAAACAATAATTCTACAAAACTAATTCTTTTAATCATCAAACTTAACATATGTAAATTCCAACAAGAAATAAGATCCCATAGCATGCTTTACTAATCCTTTATAATTAGGGTACATATTTGTTTTTCTAAGTTAAAGGGTCAAGTAGATAAGTTTCACAATTAAAAAGGCCTATTTAGGCTCAAAGGGCTATCTAGTAGATAATAACAGTTGGGTAGGCAATTTGGCTTTGGTGGTATTAATCCTAATGTCTTTATCATATCCATGACACCACATGCATAAATATAGTCTCAAATTATTTAAAGCAACTTCTAAAGAAAAATGTGATCATGAGAGCACACAAGAAAAGAAATTGGATTGATATGCATAATGATGTTTATAGGCTAAAACTTACAAGGATTTTATACAAGTGGATCTTAAGCCTAAACACGCTTCTTTATCAAGCAACATGTCATATGAGCATTGGCTTATAAAGAATGATGTTTTAGGCTTAATTCATATGAAAATTCCTTTCACTAATAACCAACTTTAGACTTACTCAATTTATATCTCATCATTGCAATGGGAGGAACAAAAACACATGAACAAATAACAAACTTAACTAAAGATCAAAATAAAAACCTAAGAAAGAAAATTTTAAAACAAAACATACCTACTAAAGTTAAAGCAACACTAGAAAGAACAAAAGGAAAAATCCTAAATCTTCCCCTTCACACTTAATTATTACATTGCCTTCAATGTAAAACTGTCACCCTGAATGAAAAAACTAGGTGCATAAAAGTAAGAAGATATAAAAAATAAAAGATAGAGGGGAGAAGAGTAAGAAGTATCAAATATTTTTATCGTATCCTCTTCATCTATTGGGTTTACCACCCAATAAGTGCTTGGTTTAGTGTCCTTGCCTAACGTTGACCTATGCTATCATTCATTAACATCTGTTGGCTCGTAGAGTGGTACCTCCTCTATAGCATGTGTTATGAAGTTCTCATCTTATGGCTTCAACCTATGTCTGTTCAGCTTAAACATCTTATTCATCTTTTGGCTTTTAATTTCAACTGCACTATAACATTAGTTACTATAAAGGGTCTTACCCAACGAGAACATAACTTCCCTTGAAATAACTTAAGGCTTGAGTGAAATAAAAGCACTTTTTGCTTAGTAAAGCATTTTTTTGATATCATCTTATCATGGAAAGCTTTATTTTTTTCCTTATAAATCTTGGAGCTCTCATAAGCATCATTTCCTATCTCTTTAAGTTCTTGCAATTAAAGTTTTTGAATATCTGTTGTATCCATCTCCATCTTGATTGGTCTACGGCCTAATGTGCCTTATGTTTTAATTCAAATGGAAGATGGCATGGCTTGCCATAGACCAATTGTTAAGGAAACATACCAATGGGTGTTTTATATGTTATCCGGAAAGCCTAAAGTACATCATCAAGGCATAAACTCCAATATTTTTGATTTGGGCTAATTGCCTTTTTAAAGATGGATTTCACTTCTAGATTTGACACTTCAGTTTGCCCAATAGTTTATGGATGATATGTAGTGGAGTTCTTTTGTGTGATATTGTATCTCTTCAAAAGAGCTTCCATAAACCTATTATAAAAATGTGTCCTTCTATTGCTAACCATAGCCTTAGGTGTTCTAAAACCTTGTAAAGATATTAAACTTCACGAAATCTATAAAAACTTTAGAGTTATCAGTTCTGGTGGCTTTTTCTTCCACTTATTTTGAGACACAATCAATAACAAGTATAATGTAGAGATTACCAAAGGAGGACAAGAAAGGTCCTATGAAATTAATGCCCTATACATAAAAAATTTCTACAAAAGTGTAGGAGATTAAACCATTTGATTCCTAGCACTAAGTTACTTGTTCTTTGACAGTGATCACAAGACTTGTAAAAGAGATATGAGTCTTTAAATAATGAAAGTTAATGGAACCCACAACTAAGTACTTTTAATACAGTTCTTTTTTATCTAAAATGCCCTATGTATGCATAAGAATGACAAAGGTTAATATAGAAAGAATTTTGGCTTTAAGTACACACCTTCTTATAACTTGATAGCAGCAATGCTTGCAAAGATATGGATTATCCTAAATGTTATACTTAGCATCGCTCTTGATCTTATCCTTTTTAGCTCTAGTCAAATCTTTTGGCAACTTCTTGGTGGTTAAATAGTTAATGATGTTTGCATACCAAGGAGCTGACACACCAACTAAAAAGAGTTGCACATCGATAAAGTTTTCTTGCAATGGAATTGCATCTTTTTTATGAAATAGGTGCCTAAGGTGATCTATAACTAAGTTTTCACTACCTTTCTTATTTTTTATTTCCAAATCAAATTCTCTTGCATCGAGAAAGTTTACTTGCAATGGAATTGCATCTTTTTTATGACCTAGGTGCCTAAGGTGGTTTATAGCTAAGTTTTCACTACCTTTCTTATCTTTTATTTCTAAATTAAATTCTCTTGCATGAAAAAGTTTTCTTGCAATGGAATTGCATTCTTTTTATGAACTAGGTGCCCAAGGTGGTCTGTAGCTCAGTTTTCACTACCTTTCTTATCTTTTATTTCCAAATCAAACTCTTGTGAGAGAAGTATCCACCTAGTTAGTCTTGGTTTCACATCTTTCTTTGTAAACAAGTACCTAAGAGCTTTATGATCAGAATAAACAATTACTTTAGTTCCAATCAAATAGGAACAAATTTTCTTTAAAGCAAAAATAACCATTAAAAGCTAATTTTTAGTTATGGAATACTTAAGCTGTGCATCATTTAGAGTGTGAGAGGTGTAATGAATGGTGTGCGATGATTTGCCTATCTGTTACACCAAAATAACTTGTACAACATAGTTACTTACATCATATATGATCTCAAAAGGAAAATTCCAATCTGATGGTTGGATTATAGGTGCTGAAGTTAAGAGCTCTTTTAATGTCTCAAATGCTTCATTGCGTTTATCATCAAAATGGAAGGCATATCTTTTGTAACAACTTGCATAGAGGTAATGCTATCTTTAAAAAGTCCTTGATAAATTTATGATAGAAAACTGCATGATCGAGAAAAAAAATGAACCTCTCGCACACTTGTGGGAGGTGGCAAAGAATGGATAAGGTCTATCTTAGATTTATCAACTTCTATTCTATATAAGAAATTACATGCCCTAGAACTATATCTTGATTCACCATAACATGACATTTTTCCCAATTTAACATAAGGATAGTTTCCATGTATCTTTAAAGCACAACTATTAGATTGTCTAAACATTTATCAAAAGAATCACCATAGACACTAAAATCATCCATAAATACCTTTATTATGTTCTCTACATAATAAAAAAATATGCTAACCATACATTTTTGGAATGAGGTTGTGCATTGCAAAGATCAAATGACATATGTTCGTAGGCAAATGTCCCAAACGAGCATGTAAAGTTTGTCTAGAGTGATAACAATATGATTATAACCTGAATAACCATAAAAAGGTAATAAGAATGACCAATTAACTTTTCAAGCATTTGATCAATAAAAGGCAAAGTAAAGCAGTCCTTGGGAGTTTTCATATTTAGTTTGCAATAGTCGATGCAAACTCACCACCCCATTTACACCTGAGTAGTAATAAGCTCATTATCTTCATTCCCTATAGCAGTGATGCCAGACTTCTTAGGAATCACTTTTATCAGGCTTACCCATTTACAGTCTAAGATTGGATAGATCATCGTAACATCTAAAAGCTTCAATATCTCCTTCTTCACAGCTTCCATCATAGGAGGATTCAATCTATGCTTTACTTCTCTTGTTAGTTATGATCCTTCCTCTAACAAAATTCAATGCATCTATATGGACAAGCTTATTCCTTTAATGCCAGTAATCATCTAATCAATTACCATTTTGTGATCTCTAAGCACATGGATAAGTCTCTCTTCTTGCAATGGTGTGAGATCTTCAGTAATGATAATTGGTAATGTTTCTTTTAGACCTAAGAAGATGTATTTCAAATGATCCAGTAGTGGTTTTAATTCCAAGATTAGGGCCACATAATTAGAGGTAAAAGTTTTTTATTAGATATAAGCAAATTGTTAAATGAAACACATAAGTAACAAAGTGTCTAGAAACACCACCGCCTCCTTTACATGTTCACTCAAAGCTAGTTCTTTATTTAATCCTATAGATTTTTCCATCCCAAGATGCTTACTAATGGCTACTTTCAACTATCTTTGCTATTTAACTCAAAAGCTTGCTGCACTAGAAAATCAATATCATATACTATAAAGACAAAGGGCAAGTCACTAGGATACCTCATGGCATTAAAGATATTGAAACAAATAACCTCGCTATCAAATTCCATAATAAATTTGCCACCATGAGCATTCATCTTTGTTCTAGCTATCTTTAAGAATGGTCTTCCTAGCAAAATTAGGGTAAGATTAGAAGATGTCTTATCCTTCATCTCTAGAACATAGAAATCAATAGGGGAAACCAGCATTAACCTATATAAAAACATCCTTTACAACTTTTTTTTAATATGCATTAGAATGGTCAGTGAGTTGTATAATAACACTAGTTTCCTTTAAGGGTCTAAGATCTAAGGAAGCATAAATAAAGTATGGCATGACATTAATAGATGCTCATAAGTCTAACATAGCTCTCTCTAACCTAATGTTACCAATTGTACAAGGTATAGTGAACATACCTAGGTGTTTACACTTAGGTGGGAGTTTTCTTTGGAGAACTATAGAAATATTCTCTCCCGCTTTTACCTTTTCATCACTTGTGTTTAGAGGTGCACAACTCTTTGAGAAACTTGGTGTAACGATGCACTTATTTAATGGCATCCAATAAAGGTATGTTCACTTATACCTTATGTAGGTGGGAGTTTTCTTATGCAAGGTATAGTGAACATACCTGGGTGTTTGTACTTACGTGGGAGTTTTCTTTGGGGAACTATAAAAATATTCTCTTGCATTTTTACCTTTTCATCACTTCTATTTAGAGCTGCATAACTCTTTGAGAAACTTAGTGTAACGATGCACTTATTTAATGGCATCTAATAAAGGTATGTTCACTTATACCTTATGTAGGGTTTTCAAAATCTTTTTCTCTTATTCCTTTTGTAGGATTTTCAAACCTATTTGGAAATGGTGAAAGAGTAATATAAGAAAATATGGGAGGCTTAGGGCTTAACTTAGGAGATAGCATGTTAAGATGTGATAATGCATCGATGTTTTTTTGTGTTTGACAACACTCTCTATAGTTAACACCAATAGTGGTGCAGTAAGCGGTGTCTCAAGTTGTTTTCCAATTCTTAAAGCCATAGCACTTGCATTTGTCCTTGCATTCATAATAGTTTGAGAAGGCAACTTACCTAAATCTTTTGCCTTTAATCAACTCACTATTGTAGCAAATTGCCTTACTTGATTCCCTAAGCTTTGTATACTTGCCCCAAATCCTATTGAAATTGCATAGCATTAGTAACAAGGGTTTAACAATTTATTCCAAAGACATACTTGAGCTTTTGGAGCTAATTGTTGTTAAGCTTAATATGGCTATTGCATCATTTGCTAAAAACTCGATGGATAGTTAGGAATGGAGTAAGGAGTAGTTTGTTGTTGATTTCTTATATAGCTAAAGTTTGGATGATCCTTATATCCTAGATTATATATGTTTAAGATCGAATCATACTTGCATTAATGGCATAGGAATCCATCCATGGCATTAACTTACTTATGCAGACCATCTTGAAGTGTTGGGCATATATCAATTGCGTGCCCCATTATAGATAGATGCCACATGCTTTTACTTGCTTCAAATTTCCTATAGCTATTTGTGGCACAAGAGATGTAAGATGATAAAGTTGTTGTTCCAAAGAAGATATGCTTACTTCATTTACTTTCTTGGGTAGTGGTGGGTCATGTTGTATGTTGAATTGTTGGGAATTAGCTACCAGGTTGGAGATGAGAATCCTTATAGCTTTGGGAGTCTTATCAACTAAAGCTCTTCCACTTGCAGCATCAATCATACTACACTCCATAGGCATGAGACCTTAATAAAAGTATTGGATTCAAAACTGTTCATTTATCTGATGATAAGGATGACTTGCACATAGCTTCTTGAATCATTCCCAATACTCATACAAAGGTTCTCCAATGTACTGCCGAATGCCATGAATTTCTTCTTGAATATTAGCAATCTTAGATGCAAGGAAATATATCTCTAAGAATAATCCTTTCATCTTATTCCATGTAGTGATGGTCCTAGACTGTAACTACTATAGCCATTCCTTTGCAAAATCTGCTAGAGAGAATGGAAAGGCTTTCAACTTGTTTTGCTCCTCAGAGATACGGATTGGCTTAATGCTTGAACATACTACATGAAACTCTTTAAGGTGTTTGTTTAGATCTTTCCCAATAAAACCATGAAAAGTTAGAGGAAGATGGATCTGTCATATTTAAGCTTAAGTGCTACCTCAAGGTTAGGATATTTAACGTACAATGGCTATTGGTCCAAATTTGGAGCTACTAGCTCCTTGAGAGGTATTTTGTTACATGCCATCTCCCTTTGCTTAGATTGGATTGTATTTACTAACTCCACATTTGATTTATGATAGGATGATGTGAATTCCAATATCCTCTTAAGCTTGTTTTATTCTATCTCTACTTTGGGAGGCTTAAACATTCATCAAAGAACACCTGAGAGAAAAAACAAATTAGAACTAAAATTAAGAACAAAAAACAAAATCAACTAGAAAATAAGTTGAAGAAAATAATCCCTAGGAACAACACCAAAATTTGATAAACTAATTAATATATCTCTTAAATCCTTGTACTAAACTAAGGTTGTTATTGTGTATAATAGTAGACAAGGGTCGTATCCATAGAGATCATTCTCAATTTATAAGTTGTTAATGCAAAACTATAATCAAACTAAAATGACTTCAACAAAAGAATAAAATAAACTATGATAGGGGGTTAATTGTATTGAGTTAAAAATAAATCGTATGCATAGAGATCATTCTCAATTTATAAGTTGTTAATGCAAAACTATAATCGAACTAAAAAGACTTCAACAAAAGAATAAACTAAACTATGGTAGGGGGTTAATTATATTGAGTTAAAAATAAAATAAGAAACATAAAAGTAAAAGTAAAACTAAGGTTTAAAAAATAAAATTTTATATCTAACAAAGTAACAATAATGATGAAAAGTATGGTTGAGGAATCATTCACCGCTACTAAACATAAACTGTGAATCAACATTAGAATTATCTGCAATTATCTCTTGACACTATTATCTCTTGAAACTGCCAATCATAGATAGTGACAAACTCTATTCCCTTATCTTTCCTTAGTTTACCATGCATAGAACAAGCTTTCTATTTAATCCCTAACTATTTTAATCTAATAGAAGCTTTAAGATAAGAAAGATAGGTTGATATAAGCAATAAACACATAAGCTCGACTTATTTAACATAGGCTATGTTCCACATTGCAATCAACAAAAATTTGACAATAATCATTGATCTCAAACTGCTACAAATGAATAGAAAAACAAGACAATTATGATTAAGATTCCTAATCTAGTAATAGATAATTATCAAGGTCTATGCAGTTGCACACCTAAACAAAACATGACAAAAATCATAATCTATTTTCATGGAAGAACATAAATAATTTCAATTGATAATTGTTGAATAAATCTGAAATCAATTATAAAGTCATATCTAGGGTTTTGAAATCACCCTTAACCGTAATAGATTTTAGTTGCAAATGTTTAATGTGCTCAAGAATAGATTTGTAAGAATATTCAAGCAAGAATAAAAGAAAAAGAAAAGGAAAAGAGAAAGAAGAAACTCAAGTATGGTGGCTGGTTATAGTCTCCTCCTCTTTCTCCTAGTCTTATTTTTGCTCTCCTTTTCTAATTCTCCTTATTATGCTCTCAATCTCCTCTTAATTCTAATTTTTTCTATCTTGGAATGCCAAGATTAAGTCTTTATTTATAAAGGCTAAAAACCCTAGGTTGGAATAGGAAATCTAGATGTCACATACAAAGCAGATTTGGTTGACCAATTCCGATGCCATTAAGGCAAGTATCTACCTATTACTTGGAATGCATGAATCAAGCTTTTACTATAGAATTTGATCTTTCTAACTCTAATATCTTCTTCCATATTTGTGAATTTTATTTTTTAAGCCCATTAACATCTTTATTAACAAGTTTTGCTTCATTCTCCAAAATAAATCTAAAATTTGAAAACAAACATAAGTAACTAAAACAAAAATATAAAACATAACAAAAACTAAGAATAGAAAGTGTATAAATATTTGATTTATGAACTTATCAGGAAAAAATCTAGATGCAAACATATGGGAAACCATTGTGGAGGTAACCAAAAATCTATAATTTTTAAAGAAAACATCTTTTGATTTTTTTTATTCTTTTGACATTTGTTAGTGTTCACAAAATATAAAACCCATACCTACAACCATTGATTCATATTCTAAATCCTAACACATTAGATGGGCCATTATCTTCTCTCGTGCTTTTTGGGCTTACTTCTTCTATTTCTAGGTATTGAGCTTAAACCCTAAAACTTTTTTGTTAATTTTATTGACAACCTTGAGGGCTATAGCAAGACCTTATAGGTGTTTCCCTAATCCCTTCCAACTCAAGCCCTTTTACTAATAGCCCTTAAAATCCACAACAGCGTTCTTCCACTAACGAAGCTCAACCACTAGGAACCTTTCCTTAACATAGGTGGCATTAACGAACTCGAATGACTAGAAATAGGATTTTAGTATATTCTTATCAAGCTTAATATAAAGAGTATTACTGAAAGTGGTAATGATGATGTCTTTCTCTTATCTAATGCTGACAACTTTGTTTTTTATGACAAATTTCAACTTTTGATGTAACAAAGATGATACCACCATTGAATCTACATTTTCTCTAACATACAATTGTGTGATAGAGCAATGTCCATCACATGAAAATCAAATTCATATGTGAATGGCCTTATCTGAAGCAATTTAGTGATGTTCCTAACAACCTCTTTGCATCTCCTATAGAATGTTTGCATAATCATGAGACTAAGCTTTATATGGGATATGTCAATAGAAAGCTTGTTCAAACATGTTAAGGGCAATACAATTAGGGCTAATCCATTATTAATGAGAACTTTTGGTAGTATGCTTCCCTTACAATAAGTGGTGATATAGGAAGCTTTGTAATTCCCCTTACCTCTATGGGGTATTTCATCGTCATTGAAAGATATATAATTATCCACAGTAATTTTACTTACTCTTTGATCCAATTGGCCTATTAGAATGTCATTTTGGACGTAGGCATCATTCAAGATCTTGAATAGAGTATTCCTATGAGCTTTAAAACTTTAAAGCAATGACAACATAAATATCTTGGTGGTTTGCTTGTGCAACTGATTGACGATGCTATATTCTCTATGCTTAATGAATTTGAGAAACTTCATAGCCTTTTTCTTGCTCACTAGTTCTTAGACCACTTTTAGGTTTGATTGTTTCATCATTGCTTTTGGTGTTTGAGCTGCTAGGGGAACATTCTCTTTACTGACTTCAACTTTAGGTGCAATTGGGGCATACCATCTGTTACTATGGGTTAAATGGCTTACAATTGTAAGGTTAAAGACAGTTATTGCTAACTAAATTTGCTAGTCATCGCTAATTTGCTTTCATATTTCCATGACACTGCTTTATTCTCCTTCTAAGAGAAAGAAGACAAGAGCCAAAAAATTATCTTCTTCATGGGTTAAATAGGAGTGGAGTTAGTATCTGAATGATTGGTAAATAGGACCAATGGTCTTTTGACCTCATAGATATGATTTTCTATCTTTTTCTATAGCATTGACAAAAGCACCAATGTTTTCAACCAACTCCTCAGAAAACTTGATTTTTGAATACTCCATTATCCCCTAGACCAATTATAGGAATTCTAAACAGTGTTGCAAGGTGTGGTTTTGTCCATAATGACAACAATAGGATCTAGTGAATTCTTCATCTTAAAACTGACTTTCTAACATTAACCCAATCTTTTACAAGAACTTCTTATACTCTGCTTATTGGCATCTTAACCTTTTTTATGCTCTTCTTGACTCAATAATGTTTCCCCTTAAACATAACATTTACTTTCGATTCTGCATGGTTTAGGAATAGATTGGCTCTAACATTAGGTCTTGCCTTTTTTCAACTTTAACCATACCTTTTTCTAGGAGGCCTTGAACTTTCTTCTTGAAAGAGGAGTAATTTTTGATGCTGTAGCCTTATGCTTCACCATGATATTCGCAATAAGCATTCTTATCATATCATTTAGGGTAAGGAGGCAACCTTAGACTTCTTAGTCTAGCTAAAGGATTCTCCATCTGACATATTGCCAATTTTCATAGCATTATAATCATTTTGCTGAATATTACCAAATTGGTGAAGTTCTTTATGGCAGTCCACCACTAACTTTTCACAGTAAGGAGCTTTTGGGTACTGGCAAACATGATTGTCCTTTTTTGGTTAGTGAAGGGTGAACTTGGGTGGCTTATTCTCGCCACTTCTAGGTGTACTATGTAAAGCTTTGAGTGGCTTTCTTTTCCATGTTTAATATAGAGAAAGACAATCAAAAGCCAAATCACATACATACCTTTACTGATCAAGATGGCACGAGCTAAATCTACTCATGACTAAATTCTATTGGGTCAAGCTTTATGAACTAATGGCCAACTACCTTGGTTTGTTGTTTTGGAAGAATGTATTAGTAGTTTCTCGTTTCTTCATGCTCGGCCATCTTTTGGCAATACATATATATATGTGTGGTAGGATTTGTGGTCCAGTTGTATTTGTCAAAATCTGGCACTTTAAATTTAGGTGGGATGACAAAGTTTAAACTAGACCCAAGGATTTGGCATCCACTATTCCAAACTCATCACTTTAGTCCACAACCCTAAGGCACTTCTCTAACAACTTGTACTTGGTTTCATTTTCGATAGCCTCAACAGATTTTGCACTAGCTGCTCTTTCTTGCTTTATTAATCATCGAGTTCTGGGATTAAAGGATTTAAGGATGATAATCCCATATTTATGCCATGATATCCCTAAACCAATTATGGTGCAGCTGCTTTGTTTATATGGATAAATGACCGAGAAAGTAGGATTAGTACTATTAGGAGTGGCTGTTCTTAGGATGCCATTTCAGGAGTATTAGTGGCCTTAGTGCCATCATTCAAATTAGAATTAATATTAGCTGGTTCTTTGCCCTTATTAATGGTGCTTGCCTGTCCTTTATCTTTTAAAGCAGCTGGCAATAGCCTTATTAATTTAGCAAATCAATTTTGTAATTCATCAGTATTATGAAACACTTACTCCTGAGCTTCACGGTGCATAACTTTAACCTTTTTAATATAAGCCTTGTGATCATTCTCTATTGCTTTTCGATGTAAACATATGTTGTATTGGTGTTGAATGTTTGGTTTCGTGTTTTAGGGACCCTTGCACTTTAAGTGATGCTGGATTAAATTTATTGTGATAGGATGAGTATGATGTATACATGAATGAAAATGTAATCAAGTAAAAGTAAGAATGTTATTTGAACAAAAAGACATGATGAAACAAATTAAATTAGGCATGCAAATGCTATAGACAGTTGGATTTTCGCAATAGCTCTAGCATAAGTATCTTCCATTTGAACAAAGCATTAGCTATAACCCATCAAGTTTAAAAGAAGTCAAATCTAAAACTATCGCATGTCATTACATTGTTTGATTACAAGTTCCAAAAAGTTCAAAAATTCTTATCCATTATCTCTTATAGGGACAAAGTCTTATCGCATGGATCTGGCTATTTGATCATGTCATTTACCCTAGTTTGAATAATGCAAATCTACTTAATGAAACCTTGGAGAAACTCCTTATAATCAAGCTTGATCGACTAAAAGCTAATTTTGAGACAATTCTTCGGAGCACCTCAATAACCTCTCAACCAGGTACTGCTGGACCTGAAGGGAATGTTCTAATTCTTAAACCTTTGTCATCAAAGCTTCATTCTTAACCTTTCCTTCTTGAAGAGCTTGCACCTAGGCTGCTAGTTTTTTTCTTCTATTCTAATAAAAAATGTGCTAGTATAAGCTGTAGTGAGTTCTTTTATAGTGGTCTCTACCTAGGCCTTCCAAGTCTCTAGGTCATTAGTAAGAGAAATGAGTTAGGCTTTCCATTAGGCTAGGGATTTACTGGCCTCTTAGTATTTCTTTGCCTTCTAAAGTGCCATGGAGTCTTTCTTCAAGTCTTGAAAGTTTTCATTAATAGCGTTCTTCATCTTGATGATGTCAAGTATCCACCCCTCTCGTACTTGACACTCATGCTTCCATTGGTTCTTTTCTTCTTGCAACTGAAAGATTTCTTTATTAAAGGTGGCTTTTTTTGCTCAAACTTTCGCTTTATGATTTCTATCTTGAAAAAAGCATCACATACTGGCATATGAGGAACTCTATTTGTCACCATGTGCCTAGCCTTTAAAACCTCAGACTATTCAAAGGGTGTAGTGTGCTTGACTTAAAAATAAATGATGGTTGGTTGTGGTCGAGCCTTTAAGCTATTCCTTGATTGGGATTTGGATTGGGCATGATGATATGAAGGGGATAAGGACTATCGAATAAGTTGCTCATCCAACTGGACCCGGATGGCCACCATGAAGTGGCCATAAACTTGGAGTCACCACCTATCATTTTAGGTTGGGCAAGATCGGACACCTATTGAAAACAATATTATGAGTTACGAAACTCAAAACATTGATTTCAAGGTTCATAAAGTCCAGAGATTCGTTGGTTAGGCTCGAGAATTGGTTACATGTAGGGAAGGACTAGCATCCCCATGACGCTTGAAATTGGTACCTAGTAACTATATCTTACTTTGGTCTCGATTAAATTGGTTCCATTTGGTCTCTATTTAGATATAATCCTCTTTAATGCATGAAGTTTTGGAAAATGTAAATACGTGTTTTTTTATTAAGGAAAATTAGATCACCTATACGCTTCAGAGGTGTGAAGAACATAGGGTTTTTTATGAAAATGATGTCTGGATTTGATTTTAAGAATTGGATGTTTCGTATTTGGCACTGGAGAGATACCAACACGAAACATTGCCTTATAAATTTTATTGAAAAATGAATTTTAAATATGAATGCATAATAACACTACAAAAGGAAATAAGTTAGTAAGGTGAAAAATGAGAAATATAATAGTATCATAAACAAGAAATCACAAACAAAAGAACATAAAAAATAGAGGGGCGATCGAAATGTATCTCATAATTGCCTTCGATTATTGTAGAATAATCGAGATGACAATTTTAGAGACCAGTCTAGATTCGATGGTAATTTGAAGAACAAAGATAATTTTTATCAAAACAGTTTGAGGCATCTGGAAGAGAGAAAATTTTAAGTTTTTGAGATAAAAGTGGGGTTGGAGTATCCCCTTGAAAAAGTAGGGTTGGAGTGTCCTTTAAAATAGGGTGATGAAAATAGTTAGGAGTAAAGAAAAAAATTATATATATTTTTTAAACGGGGTTGGAGTATCCCTTCAGAGTAGTAGGATTAAAGTATCCTCAAAGTTAGGAGAATATTTGAGAACAAGGAGAAAATTTAAACCTTGATTAAAAAAATGGGATTGGAGTATCCCTTTTGAGTAGTGGAGTTAGAGTATCTCCATTAGTGAAAATTTTAATATGAAATCCTAATTTTTTATTTTAACCTTGATCCAACTTAAAAGGGGTTGGTGTTGTGAGGGAGACTAAACGGGCTCATTTCGAGACATCCGAACATCTCGATAAAAGGAAATTCAAAAATTAGGTTGAAAACAAAGGACAACATCATGTCGTCTCTATTTTTGGATTTTGTTCAGGTGCATCCAAAGATTTCAGAGGGTAAATAAGGTACGTTGGAAAGGTAACTTAACAAGGTTTAATATAAAAATATTCCAAAAATTCTAGGAAATCACTTTCTAGGCAGAATTAATTTTTAAGATTGGGTTCGTCTTAGCTCTAGTAGCATGTAAAATTAAAAGGGCATGATGGATTTCGAAAAATCATTCTAAGCATATTTGGGATCATTAGATCGTGGATAATACCTTTCCAGAAAGGGAATTTTATGAACATTTTGGGAAAAAAATTTGGAAATTTCATAAAAATCAATGGTGGGCCGTAATGGCCCAAAACAAAGTGTTACATGCTGGTTCCAAAGGTTTCGAACAGTAAAGATTCAAAAAATCATAACTCCCTTGTCCGGGATGAACCAAGGGCAAATAAGGCACTGTTAGAAAGGTAATTCAATGCTCTTTAAAAGAAAAATATTTAAAAAGTCAAGGGAAATATTTTATGGTTTGAAAATGATTTTTCAAGTTTGGACTAAAGTGTTGCCGAAGCAAAAATAGGGGGATTATTCAATATTCCAGTTTTTTCAAAGATAGACTCGGGCCTACGACATCCGAACATCCACGACAGAAAGTAACACAGCTTCACAAGTTCACTCCACAATCCTAGAGTAGTTAGGGATGATGGAACAACTCATTGACCATGTCACCAGAATGAACATGAGACTCAAGATCAAGGTTTAATACTAAAAAGGATTTCCCTTTTTTTTTTGAAACATAAACATATTTCACCATGAAATCTAGAGTTGAAATGTTGATTTACGCCCAAGATTGGGAGACCAATTTGATGAAAACATTAAGGTCATGCCACTCTTTATCTATTGAAGGTAACATGAACTTAACTTGAGGATTTTTTTTAAAATCAATTTTTAAGAAACAAAATATAGCAAATACAAAGATAAACATGGATTAAACATGCAAACAAGCAAATATGACATTTTGACATGGAGATGGGTGATATAGATGCAAAAAGATGACAAATAGTGTGCATGAAGATGATATAAACATGTTTATACAAATGAGTGGATGTTGGAGTTATCAAGACAAGATTTTTATTTCTTGACACCTCCTTAAAACACTAGAAAATGTTTGAACATGCCTAACACATGTCAAGGTGACCACTTAAATATGTAATGGATATGTGAATATGGAAGAAGCATGGCAAAAGATGCATGAACATGGGCTATGTAATGATGAAAATGAAGCATGGTGAGTTTGTATATCTAATAATATCAAGGTGTCAAAAGGGTCATTAGGATCCTAGGACTACCATGACCAACGCAACAAAGATGCATGGGAGTATTAGAAGGGTCATGGCAACATGAAGGGTTCACTAAAATGAAATGGATGATCAAAACAAAAAATACATGGGAACAAGGTAAAAAATATACTAGCAAAGGCTTGAAGTTTCTTCCTTCTTTAAAGTAGTAACTTTAAACTAAGTCCCTTACCTCTTTTTGCTATTGTTTAGCAAGAAAAAGGTGAAAGAAAGAGTTTTTTGGCAATGTGGTTGCTGATGGGGTGTTTTGAGGATGAAAATATGTGAAAGGTTGAGTTTCTAAAGGTGTTCTGGTGGTGGTTTTAGGGAGCTACAAGAATGGATGTTGTTTGAAGGTGAAAAACAATGGAACAGTGTTTTTGGTGAACTTTTGGAGCTAGAGTTGCTGGAAGATTTATGGGAATAGATGAGGAGTTTTTTTAGGATTGCTGGAGAGCTTCTTTGATAGCTGAGAGAGTTTTTTTCTGAGATAGCTGGTAGTTTTTTTTCATTCAATGCTCAACCCCCTCTTTTTGGAAGAAAATGCAAAAGTCATTTTTTATTTTTCTCTACACCACAGGACACCTGCCATGCTCAGTTAACTTTTTTCTTATTGGTTCTGCCATGCTGAGCAAGGAGGCAAAAAGGTTGAGAAAGCCTGCAGCTAAAGATATGCCTGCCACACCTTCTTACACCCAGATATCTTATAAAAGTGACCTTTGTCATCAATTGTTTTGGGCTCAAAAAATTTGTTTGAATCCATTAATGAACCCATAGTTGAGGTTTGTAATGTTTTATGATAGTTTCCTAGTGCAAAAACATGTTTAAATAGGGTTTTTGACGCTAAAAAATGGCTCAAACTAGGCAAAAATGCCTTGGTGTATTGATACAAAACATGTTGTATCGATACATAAGGTACTTTTTACTCTTGAGTATCAATACAATGAGTTATGTATCGATACTAAGAGCAAAAAATTTTCTAGTCTCGAGATTTAGAGGCCAATATCGATACTTATAGATTTGTATCGGTACTCATGCTTGTGTATCAATACATTTTGCCAAAAATCATAACTTTAGCTACTATCAAGGTCTGTACCAATACAAACATGCCAGCTATTAGTACCACACCTTAGATATCGATACCAAACCCTCTTGTATCGATACTACATGTGAAAATTCAAGATTTTCACACCGTAAAGGCCTCGTATCAATACTTGCACTGCAATATAACTTGTACGTACTTATGGCTTCCTAATTTACCTCAACTTGGTTACAAACAATGGGAAATTGATTTGTGTATCATTTGAATAACCTTGGTGACACCATGAAAAGTGGCCTTTGATGCCTCATTTTTACATTTTCTTTAAAATGACCCATAGGCATTTTAAACCTTCCTAAAAAAAATTTTACCTAGTATCATGTCGCCTAATAGTGCCTGGTGACATGGCACTCAGCAGTCTTCCCCTAACTTCTATTTTAATTTCTTGATTTTACCATCTTTTACCCAACTCCTAGGATGCAAGAGTCTAGACAAAATGAGGTGTCTATACTATTAGTAGGTAACAATAAGGCGTCATTAGCTTGCCTGGCTATCCAATCCTCACAGGTCAGAGTCACTGTTTCTTTTCCTTTTTTAATGTGATATAGCAAGCCTTTAGCCATGCATCAATGATCTTTTGCACTTTACTTGTATAGCTATCCCCTTCATATCCAAAATCCAATGTTTCAAGCCTATGAATAAAAGGAATAAACTGTTGACAATCAAATTGCCATAAAGCCATGAATGAGATATACTTGATGCTTCCCCATAATCCATTAAACAGTACCCATTGATAAGGCTTACATTTATACACAACTAGGCTAAGAATAATCCATGGAACTATCCAAATAACCTTCTCAGCATTTAAGTTTTGGAACTTCTCAACCCATTGATCTTTAATAGTGTCTTGCAACCATTTTTTTCCAAAAACTTGGTAAGGGGACTAAAATTTGGCATATACGGCTATAGCAGTTTCCTCCCCCAAAAATTACTAAGGAGCCACATGTACAAAAGTGATGAACATCTAATTAAGCATAACCTGCCCCTTTTTCTCCCAAAATTTGAGGATTGAATAGTTTCTGCTAAGAGGGCAGGAGTAAGATTGATGTCGCAATCTAATTTTAAGCAAATGTCCACTACGGTAACCTCTTATATGTCCCAAAGCTTTTAGAAATATAATTAAATGGTAGATTGCTAGTGCGAAGGCTCCCTAATCTTCTTCCTGTCTGACTGAATGCTCATGGTAGATTTCAAACTATCTAAAGTGATGCACACACTATTTCCCAACTTGATCACATTTGAGTCTACCTAATCTTCTCTAACTTTAAGCACACTGGCTAACTTTTTCTTGAAGGGTGTAGGCTTTGCCGATTTAGAGTAAATCTTGTCAAATTGGACATTCCTGACATTGGGCATGGCTGCATATTCCTCTACTATAGGGACCAAATCTTATCCATTGAAAGTGAAACACTTTATGCGATGTTCCAAAACTGTACGGCGGTCTATAACAATCTATTGTCAACTTAAACTTGGGCCAACAAAGCAAATATCCCCATAACTCCTTGCAAAAAGTGCCTTATCAGTCTCATCCTAGCTATCCCATATATCTTTCAGATCTTGAAGATTAAACTACCTAAAAACCATTTTAGCCTACTCTGGTATCTCTAAGATATATCTAGGCTGAAGACTATCCTCACTCTACCTCTTTTCCCTTTTTGACTCAGCCTTGATAGTCTTAAAATCTTCAAAACCTTCAATCGATACTTGTGCCATAGTAAACTACTTGTCTATGAGCACTGCCCTTAGAACTAATTTTCTCGAGATGAAATGACATGATGCATTGAGCAAAGACAACAACCAAAAAAACTAATGTAGCAAAGACAACAACAAAAAAAACTAAGTTAGCAATGTATTAAGGATAAGAAATAAATCACAGAACAAAAATGCTTGGTAGCATCATAATGCCTTAGGGCAGGAATAGAAAAGCTGCAGGTATTGTCGTTATGCTTGTCAAAACCTAGACTTATATAGATAGCAAAACAACATGTCTAGGTGGATTTTACTCCAAAGAAGGTGACACCGTGCCTTAAATAGAGTGCTAAGTGATGACATTCGAATGTTATCTCTTGAAAAAGAAAATAAGGCATTAGCCATCGAATGGATAGCATAACGGCATGCCTTAATAATATTATTGCAATGGATAGCTTTATTCGAGGTAGGGAATATAGATGTTGGTGATGATGTTCGTTCATAATCACCTACATAACAATGAATGATAATAAAGAGTAAAAGGTAAGAAATGTTTCCCAAATGTCTTATTCTTCGAGTTAACCTAGCAGCATTTCAGTATGGTTTGAAATGGTTTTGCACTTACGGTTGACTATATAGGGTTAGGTTGACTCTAAATCGATTCCCAAATTGGCTCTCTATCTGAAAAGGATAGCTAAGGCACCCTGATATTAGGCCCATCATAGGCTTGGTAGAATGGGTTTGATTTAGGAGATGTATTTCCCTATGCCTATACAGATAAAAAAAACACCTTAGGAGCATAGGTGATTTACACCTTAGAAGATATGCTACCCATGGGTAAAAAAGAGATACCACAAAGGACAATAAGCTCACTTCCACCTAACAAAGGTGCTAATCTCTCTCCAAGAAAAATGCAAAGAGTCTAATGCAACTATGGGTGCAAGGTGTATGCCAGGGAAACAATAAACCTTTTTTTATTTTACACCTTCTTACCATTTCAAAAGAATTTTCATATTCATTTTTTGGGTAGAAAGAAAACCCTAATAATCACAAGAAAAATAAGCATACATAAAA
Organism: Adansonia grandidieri; assembly: GCA_038382065.1. Lineage (NCBI taxonomy): Eukaryota > Viridiplantae > Streptophyta > Magnoliopsida > Malvales > Malvaceae > Adansonia > Adansonia grandidieri. Next base: position 20,572 of record JBBYHK010500484.1, on the reverse strand, counting down.
TAATTACAAATAAATGCTATGCTTAAAGAAGATGAAGAAAGGGGATTAAAAATAAAGAATGACCAAAAACCAAGAGAAACTAAAAGCAAGATAAATTTAGCTAGTTGTAGGCCTTAAAATCAAGTCCCCAATAGTCACTAAACTGTCAACAATGCATACATTGCACGACATATACTCAACTTAAAAAAAGGCTTTTAGGATATCCTTTGATCAGGATTTGAATTAGGCATAAAAAAGGTGAAAATAAGGGGACCCTTGAATGAATTGCTTGTCCAACTAGCCTCGGATGGCTGCTCTAAAATGGCCAAACCTTGGAGTCACCACCAATCATTTTAGGCTAGGTAGACTAGATACCTATTAAACTGATAATTTCGAGTTATGAAATTCAAAATACTAATTTTATGAAATGCATATACCAAAGTTCATTTAAAAGGGTCCGAGAGGTGGTTATGCAAGGGGAAAGATTAGCACCCCGATGATGCCCTAAATTAGTACCATCTAGCCATATATTATCTCAGTCTTGATTATCTTTCAGTTTTATATAGTAGTTAATCACTTGCTATAGTTACTTTTTAGTTTTCTATTGAGCTTTATCCTATAGAAGTACTAATATTGGATCAATGATCGATTTTTAGTTTCATCGTAAACCTAATTGGTTAATTCCAATTACGTAAATCAATGATTCAAATCACACTCAAGGAAGGGCATTTATTTATATGTAATCCCCTTCTTATCATGTGATTTTAAAAAATATTAAATCCAAGTTTTTATAGTAAAATTAAGTTTATATCTCTCTATGCAACTCAGGAATGAGAAGAAACATAGAGGTTTTTAACATAAAGGTTTCGGTAAAATGATATCTAAACTAATTTTGAAAATGATATTCTACGTCAAGAATTAGAGTGATACTGACTAGAACATTGCCTTGGATTTTATGAAATTCGAATGGAAGAAAGAAACATTTTGGTAAGACATAAAAAAACATAATAAATATTGCATTAAAAATAAATACGTAAAAACAGAGAAAAGGAAAGACGGTCGAGATTATCTTATAAGTGACCTTAGTTGTTGAGGAATAACCGAACTGACAATTTTGAGACACATTCAAACTCAATGGTCACTTAAGGCATGAAAAAAGGATTTGATAAAAATATCTGGGGAAGCCCGAGGAAGAGAAAACTTGGATTTTCAATGAAGTTTTTGAAAAGTGGGGTTAGAGTATCCTTTCGAGGAAGTGGGGTTGGAGTATTGTTTAGAAAACGAGGTTAGAGTATCCCCACGAAAAGAGAAAATTTTTTATATATTTTCGAAGAAAATGTAGATTTTAAGATTAAAATCAAATAATTTAAATTGAAAAAGAAAATTAATTTTAAAAAATGTTTGGGCCTTGATCTGAGCCTAGTGGGATCCATATTGTGACATAAGACTCAATAGGGAATTTATTAGGTGCATTTTAAGTTATTCCAATGAATTGAAAAGGTGATTGGGAAAATTCACTTGATATTTCTTAAGCTCCACTTTTCCAAATTTATTTTGAGTTGGTCTGAAGGTTTCTCATGGCAAATAAGATACTTTTAGAAAAATAGCTTGATCCAAAAATCCTAGAAGATCAGTTTACAAGTGGAATTAATTTTTGAAGTTGGGTTAGAATCAACATTTACAGCACATGTAAGGGAAGAGGAGCAGTGAATTTTGAAAAACCTAGACTCATACGTAATCATTAAATCACAAAGGATATATTTTTAGAAAGAAAATTTCATGAAATTTTCATGAAAAATATTTAAAAAAAATCTATAAAAATATATGATTGGTCAAAATTGCCCAAACAAAATATGAATCGCTAATTCTAAGGGCTTCAGATGTAAAAGGTTTGAAAAATCACAATTCCCACATCTGGATTGATCTAGAGGCAAACAAGGTACCATAGGAAAGGTAATTTAAAGCATCTTGAAGGAAAAAAACCTAAAAAATTTTGAAAAAAACATCCATTGTTTAAAAATAATTTTTCTAAGTCAAGATCACAAGGCTATCAATACTAAAACAGGGGTTTCCTTGGGCCTAGGCTTTTAGTTGTGTGTCAAGGTGTCAGACATATGATTGTTCAATCACTAGGGTCTATGGTAGTAGAGTAACAAGCCAATCCAAATTCCAAAAAGTGGGCAATGAACTGCTCGTTATCCACGCCATTAAGCCACCACAAAAGGCTCCAAATAAGACCTCAGCCAAACATTTGAAAACACTTTTGTATTTTTGTAGAGCTCAAAAAACAAAGCATACTTTACCTAATAAGGAGTTGAATCCAAACATTTATGCTTGATATATCCCAAAGATTGGAGGACCAACATATTGAAAACATTAAATCCGAGCAAATCCTTATTGATTAAGGTTAGCATGGATTTCACTTGAGGTTTTTTTAGAATAGATTTTTACACGCATCATAGAGGCATTTTAACTAACATATGATGAACAAAACATGGTAGAGATATCAAACATAAGCAAACATTCAAAACAACAAATTATCTATTCATTTCAATGAAGAAATCCTAGTGGAAATGCATTCAAAGGCATGGTAAAGATTAAAGCATGCTAGAATGAACATTTATACATGAAATAAAACACAGCAAAAATGCATGAACAAGTGTTGTTTTGATTTCAAAATAAGATATGGCATTTTTCATCATTCAAACAACATCAAGGCATCGAGAAAGTCACAAAAATACTGAGACTACCATAAACAAGGCCACAATAATGCATGAGGATCCTAGTAAGGTCATAGGAACATGGAAGGCTTACTACATTATGCAAATAATGAAAAACAAAAAAAAAATAAAATAAGGAAGAGATTGAAAATATACTTAAAAAGACTTTAACTCCTAGCTTTGTCTTTGAACAGCAAACCAAGTAACTTTGAGCTCACTTTTTTACCTCTCTTTGCTATGGATTAGCAATAAAGGAATGAAAAAAAGGAGCTTTTGGTTATGATGTCTATAGAGGGGAGTTTTGAGGTAGAGATGAGGGAAATGAAAGGTTTTGGAAGGGTTTTTAGAAGGGTGGAAGGGGAGCTATAGGAATGCTGTTTTATGGAGAGCAAAAGGTTTTTAAAGACTAATGTAAATATAGTGAATATCCCTTTGGCTGAGTAAGAAAATTAATTTATATAAGGATTGATTTCAGCCATCAAAATAACTAACAAATAGGGCACATGAGACATGTGGCATGTACAAAATGGTGAGTCATTGTACCGAGGTGCAAGCTTCCAGCATTTGATTGGTTAATCTTGGTTTATTTAGATAAAAAAAGCTATGTATTGGCTGATCAAATAACTGATCTCACCTTTATCCTTCATTAAACTTCATTTTCTCATCAAATGCCCTAATGCCAAGCTTAATGGACCTCTCTAAATGTGTCAATCCAATGTTCAAAGCCAATAAAATCCAAATGATTTGTATGAAATTTTATATAATTTTGGATGATTTTTTAGGCCAAAGTCATGACCAAATCTGAGTTTTAATTGTCTTGGTAAAAGAGAGCAAAATGTCTCAAATCAACCTAAAAGTAGCCTTGTGCATCGATACAAAGAACTTTGTATAGATATATAAAGCAAATTAGCATTTTAATCTCGAGACAAAGAGCTCCGTATTGATACTCAAGGCAAATTTTGCCTTCCAGTCTCAAGACCACATGGCCTATATTGATACCATAAGGGTCATATCGATACTTCCACTTGTGTGTTGATGCAACTAGCCCAAAAATCATAATTTTAGCTACAAACAAGCTTGTATCGATACAACACCTTTGTATCAATACCTTAACCTAGGTATCGATACCATGCCCTTTTTTATCTATACAAATAACAAGATTTTGAAATTTTGATGACGTGGAGCCTTGTATCGATACCTAGTGGCCATATATCAAGACCTGCATGTGAAAATATAGATTTTTCATACCTTTGACTTTCCAAACACCTTACCTTGCCCAGGAATGGTGGGGAACTAATGATGCTCCTCCGAGTAACTCTAATGGTGCCTTGAATCATGAATCTTGATACTTTGAAAGTTAGCTTAGAGAAAATGGGGTGTCTACATCTAGACTCAAACACTTTCTTGATAAGACATTCTTATCATGTTAAGACTTCTCTATTTAGATCATTTAAATATAAATTATGTCCTAAACCATTCTTACTTAAACTTATTCAATTATGTCTTCATCAATTTATCTTTTATTCAATTAAGTCCTACTTAACTAAACACCAAATTTAATTCAACAATTCTATCTTATAGTGTGTCATCCATTAGGTTCTAAACATGTTGGCGATGAACATAAATAATCTTATTAATCATCTTCATAAATTAAGAGCAGGATCTAGCAATTCATCATGACCACCAAAATGTTGATAGAATGAAGTGTGACTTCTTCAAAACCTTTTTGGAACCAGCCTATCAGTACACTACGGTCCTTTCACCATATATCCCAGATTAAGGATGAGCATGGTGCAATGTCTACTAAAACCATTACTGTATGCCCTAGAGCCAGTTGGATCGTATGAAGCATATAATATTTAATAATGCAACTTATCACTTTGGTTAAGTGATTTAAGGTTTTTCTTCAAGTTAGCAGCATGATTGACACTCATGCAAACACTAATTGGATGAAGCCCATGAAACACAATGGCCTTGCAAAGTTAGTAATGAGTTACGATGATGACATCTTTATGCATCAAAGCCATGTTTCAAAAAATGTTCCTAGTCATCATATTATCAAGACAATGTATTGCCAATGCATAAAGACTGATATATGCTAAGCCTTTATGCGTTTGATACACGCAACTCTTTCATCTCATATAAGTTAAAGTATAGAGATAGTTGGGGATAGCATATAGGTGCTTGTTTTATGGAAACAAGTTCACTAAACATGGCCCGTATGACAACTCCATATGGTATAAATCACTCAAGTGTCTATAGAATATGTTTTAATATCCCACTCATGTATATTAATCCTCAGACTTATGATACCAGCTCATCTCATGCAAGGAGTTTCATACTTGATTTATCTAAAACAGGTCCATAATGGATGGATACTTAAGATTAAGTACAATGGGTATGACATGAATCATATGGTGGCTTAATGTGTGATTTAGAGAGGATTCACCACACCAAGTGACATTGGACGAAATCCCATATGTTCTTCATTTTGGTTAACTTGATAAAGTTGTTGACCAATGCATGATGAATTTAGTAGAAATTGTTTATCTGAATTCATGAGTTTAACCAAATGCCATAAAAACTAATATAGATTGATACATGGGTACACACTTCACCATGTTCATTGTCTTTCTAGGATATCTTGTAAAAGAACCAGAGTACACTAAAAGGATAATTACTGAAAGGTTTCTTCAATGGTCATATTAACTCCTCTTGCATACCGAGTGGCAATGATGCCTTGCTAAAGCCAATCTTGGTCTATAAATATAAAAACACTTAATTGGGTAATTTTGTTTATTGTTGTTATAATGGAAGCCTAATTGGCCACACATACGAAGATGATCTATTAATTAAAATTGATATTTAATTAAGTAAGATTTAATTAAATAAAAAGTATAATGAGCAGGACTTAATTGAATTAGTTCAATTAAGAATAATTTAAGATATACATTAGATTTATGAAATCTAATTAGATATGTTTTAACATTGCAATAAAAATAAGAATGTCTTATCACGATAATATCTATTTGTAGACTTGGCTTTAGAGAAAATGTTAAATAAGGTCAAATAATTGTATTTAAAAAATTAAATAATTACTTAATAAGTTAATTGATTATTTTATATTACCTACATGAAGTAAAAATTATTTTACTTCGGTTAGAAATTTTAATTATGGATTAAATTATCTAACATTTAATTTAGGAGTGGGCCAAAAAAGCCTTAATTATCAAGTCATGAGGGTTTAGTTGTGATCTACTCTAAATTAGGCTTGCTAATGGGCTTAGTGAATGGAATAATTATCTTTGGTTGGGCTAAAATATTAATAAGTTACTATTAAGGCCCAATCTTGGATAAGCTAATTAAAATAGTTTTAATTGGGCACCAAAAAACACTTTAAAGTAGGGACCACTTTTTAGGTATGTTAGAATGGGCTCAATTGACCCAATATTCAAACTTAACCTAGCCTAGGGTGTATTTAAATATATTATTAAGGCCTTTTGGTTGATAAAGAGCATAGGAAAAACCCTAGGTGCCAATCCTTAGACTTTTGTAAAGGGGTTTGGCACAAGCCTTTGCTTTTCTAAGCTCTTTTTGCATAACCATGGTTTTTTTTTTAGTGTTTTGATCATTCTTGACAAACAAAGGTACAAAAATAGTTTTCTAGCATGAGAGATTAATTTTTCACAAAAGTTGTGAAATTGGCCAAATCTCAAAATCCCTACTTTCCTAAGTCTGATTGTGTCAATTCATAGTCAAAAAGTGTTTTTAATCACAATTAAAGATAAAAAATCAATTTTCTTAGGAATCAACCAGAATCAAGAATCGTAATTTTTGAAACCATTTATTTGAAGTTATGAAAAATAGCTACTTCCCTATAAAGCTATTTCTCCATCTCTTTGGCACAATAAGTAAGGGAATTGTTCTCGGATCACATCGGATCTATACCCATTGACGAGATATCTTTTGGTTAAGGCTTGAAAAACCTTCTGGCTAGCACTGAAAAACCATCATACCCTTTAAAGGCTCCAATAGGTATCTGTGTAAATTATCATTAGAGGCAAAAAACTTGGACTACATTTGGCTTTAAGAAAAAATCATAGTAATCAACCCATGCTTAGAGTTATAGGTCTCTAAATAGGTATGATTTCTAATAGATCTATATTTTAAATTGCAGTCTGATCATATTTACATCTCTTACTAAGATCCTAAGGAAATCCAAGTTTTTTTTTGTTAAATTTTGATGCATGTGTTTAACTCTGATTAAATTTGTATGCCTATGTCGATATGCATAAGCTCGAGATTTCCTTACAAAATCTCTATCCATGCTCAATCTTACAAGTTAGTGATCATGAATCTATGAGAAACTATTCCTCATAATTCATTATGCTCTGACTAAAGACTTTAATCTAATTAAACATAGTCAAGACCATTCGAGATATATTTCCAATTTCACTCAGAGTGGTAAATCCTCTCTGGATCATTCATTCATCTTTAGTATGTTCCATATCATACCAAAACTACCCTTATTTTGGTATCCATCCATTATGGACCTGTTCGTGGTGATCTTTAAGTATGATGCTCCATAGACAAGATGATTTAGTATTACAAGTCTAAGGACTACTATACACAAATGGCATATAAGAACATCTTCCTTAAACACTTGAGTAACTTACCAGATGGAGTTCTTATTTGAGCCATGTTTGGTGAACTTGTTTGCATAAAACAAGCACTTATATGCTATCTCTAAATATCTCAAATACCTTAACTTCTATAAGATCCAAGAGTTTTATGCATCTAATGCATTGAGGCTTAGCATATACTAGTCTTTGTGCATTGTCAATGCCATATCTTGGCAATATGATGACTAAGAACACTCTTGGAAACACAACTTTGATGCATAAGGATCTCATCATCGTAACTTATTACTATCTTTGCAAAGTCATTTTGTTTCAAGGGCTTCATCCAATGTTCGCATGAGTGTCAATCATGTCGCTAACATGAAGGAAAACATATATTACTCTAACTTAGTAACATGTATGTTGTTATTTGACCACATATCCCATGTCCTAATACGATTGGTTCAAGGGCCTACACCAAATACCTACATCACTTGAATATGAATGAAACACACCTAAATTCATAAAGTAAACTATAGGAACTTTGCAAATAAATCATGTGGCTTTCGGCCAAGCATGAAATGGCCTAAAATGGATTAAATGAATTTTTAAGAAAATTGCTAACAAGCACTTTGATATTCGACATGGCCCCAAAGGTTTACAAATTTCACACAATGCCCTTACATATTTGGTCAAGCATGGAAATACCCCCTAAATGAGTTTAAAAATTTAGGGTAAATTGCTAAAACCCCCTATAGGTTCGGCCAAGCATGGGATGGCCTCAACATGAAAGGCCCTTAAGGGTTCAGCCAATGCATAAACTAGTCCCTAAATTCATATTTGAATTTTGGAAATATTGCCCAAAAGCTCTTAGGTTCAGCCAAGTAAAAAAAACCAAAATTTATTTTAAATTATGGAAAATGCTAAACGGCTTCTACTTATTTGGCCATGCCCAAAAATGCTAAAAAAAAAGGAATTTCTTCAAAAACAAGTGATTTAGAAAATCATGCATGACTTTTAACCTTAGAAAAAAAATTCATTTAAAGAAATCAATTAATGTAATGTGTTTGCTGAATCAATAAGTCAACATACAACATTAATACCACCTTAATATTCACAAAAAAAAAAAATCAGACTAATAAAAAAATATGTGTACGATACTTGTCATGGTTTACATGCTTGCAACACAAAAAATATGGAGAATGGACAAAACATATTAAGATAACAAAAATCATTACAAGAGAGTTGCACGTGTTGGAAATAATTAGAGATTAAATAAACATGATTTTAGAAAGCATTAAAATAAACTTCTTCTTAAAATATGATTTTAGAGGACTTCAAACAAAATCTTTGCAAGAAAAATGAATATCTTTAATCATAGCTCAAAGTTTGGCCTTTTAAAGTTGGTTATCACACCATTGGCACAAACAATCCCTATAGAAACCTGATTCTATCTAAGCCTTTTGTTTAAACAAACTGTGTTTCATTCGAAACCTCAAATGAAATGCTTTCCATTCTTAACTCCAACCAATTTCTAACATTCATGGACTTAATTGGAAAGTTTGGAATACTTAGGGACTAAACTGAAGGAAACCCTTTAAACGTTATTAAAAAAAGGGATCGCCAATACCAAGTGAAGAAAAAATGGGGCCATTGTTACAACACTTGCCATTAAAAGGAAATATATTGAGACTTCGGACTATAATCAATTGAAACTCTTGGAAGGTAAAAAAGTGTTATTTTTATGAAATTTGCAAAGATGTATTGATGCATTTCATTATGTATGGATACATCATAGGGTTTTAATCAAACCAAGAGCTAGGAATGCATTGTATCTATACAGTTACTTATTGTGTATTGATACAATTATCTATTATATCAATACAATGTGATTTGCATCGATATAATCGCAGGTTTTCATGAATTTTTGGTTCTAGAAAGCTATTATATCGACACAAACACTAAATATATCTATATCGCATGGCATGTTTCAACACAAACAAGCCTTTTACCCAATTTTTCTTATATTTCACATTCATAATAGCCTTAGATTACTTCATAATCATGCAAAGGGTATTTTGCCAACATTTTTATATTAAAACATGAACATGAGAACCATCCACATAGCTTAAGCCATTGAAGCTTAAATGAACTTAGAAAAAGTGAAAGTGATACTCTAATCATACTTAGAACTAAATGGCAGCTAGTTTGATTGATGTTTTTACTATTTCAAGTTTATTTTAGTTGAAATCTAATTCGATGCTATTTTGGGTTAAAGTTAAAAGTCTTTTCTTGCATGAAACTAAAATATGGCCATATTGAGTGGCGGTTTCTCTTTGGGGGCATGCAGCTGAGTTTGTCCACTTAACTCAACTAAAACCATGCCCTAATAAGAAAGTTTCTACCCTTTTAATCAAAACACCAAAGGTTTAGAGAAATTGCATACAAATAAACTTGGTGAGTTATCAAAGGGTGAGTAAAAATGCATAGGGATGCCAAGCAATTAGTCAAGGGAGGTCTTAAATCTCTTAGGTTGTCCAAAATGAGGAAAAGAATTAGTTTTCAGCTAAATAAAGTCTATAGCAAAAATAAAGAATAAAAAAGAGAGAAAAAAGTGAAAAAAAAAATAAAAGAGAGTGGGGTTTCTATAGGAATCAGCACTAAGGTTGTTTTTCTTTCAATCTCTACCATCATCTTAATCTTCTTATCTCTTTTATGAGAGCTTGATGATCCTAAGCCATGCTTAGGTGATGATTTGTGCTAGGGTGAAAAAACAAGTTATGGCCAAATCTTAAGTTATGACCTCAAAACGCTGTCTTTAGTTTTCTTTTGATTATTTTGGTTAAAAATTTCTTAAAAACTAGTGTTCTATAACAAAAAAGTTGTTTTAAAATGTTTTATATTAGTTTTTTTTTAAAATTTTTAAGAAGGTTTCAACAAGTTTTTATCATGTTTTGACTTTGTCCATTACTCATGTTTCATGTAATATATGATCAATGCATTTTAGGATATGTTCATGCATTATTATCATGATTTACATATCCACACATTTTCCACAAAAATGTTATGTTATGTTAACATTACCATGCATACTAATGGATTCATGTATGTTTATATCAATGGAATGTTTTATGCATTAAAATCGTACATGATGCCATATTTGCGTGTTAGTTAGGAGAAAATCAAGTTTGTGATTTCATTTGCGGATGTTATATACTTTAAAAGACCATTTTGCAATTTTTCCACCATGTTTTCATACATATTGGGACCATTATGTAATTTCATGCATTCTAGCACCTTTTTAGTCATCTTTTACGATTCAGGGAGTATTATGTAATTTCATACATTTTATCTAAGTTATTTTCCATGATTTAGAAATTATTATGTCATTTTAGGGACTTGTACATCATTTCTTGTATTTTAGCATTATTTTAGTTGTTTTCCATGATATAGGGGTTTTTATGTAATTTCATGCATTTTAACACATTTTAGAAATTTTTTCATGGTATTATTACGTGATTTCATGCATTTTAGAACCATTTTAGACATTTTTCATAATTTAAAGGTTATTATGTAATTTCATGCATTTTAGCATCATTTTAAAGACCATTATGTAAATTCATGCATTTTAGGGTCATTTTAACCATTTTTGATGATTTAGGGCCAATTATGTTATTTCATACATTTTAGGGTTATTTAGAACATTTTCTATGTTATAGAACACTATGCAATAGGAAATTCTATCATTTTAGGGTCATGTGGGAAACTTCATATCAAAACATGTCCATTAGAATTATTTCAATAACAGTACCTTAAAATTGAGTCCATAAAGTTATGTGGGAACCTTCGTGTCAAAAACTATCCATTAGGGTTATTTAGGTAAAAGCACTTTAAAATCGATTCCTTAGGGCCATTTGGAACTTTTGTGTCAAAACATATCCATTAGGGTCATTTTAATGATAATACCTTAAAACTAAGCCCTTGAGGTCATGTCGAAACCTTCGCATTAGAAAATGTTCTTAAAGGTCATTTAGGTAAAAGTACCTTAAAACCAAATGTAGGATTATGTGGGAACCTTCATGTCAAAACATGTCCACCAATGTTATTCGATAATAATGCCTAAAAGTTGATTCTAAAATCATGTGAGAACCTCCGTGTCAATATATGTCTACAATTGTAATGTTGGAACCTTCATGTTAATGCATGTCCTTTAGAATTATTTTAGTAATAGTACCTTAAACCAAGTCCATAAATTCATGTGGGAAACTTCATGTCAAAACTATCCATTAGGGTCATTTAGGTAAAAGTACCTCAAAATCAAGTCATTAGGGTCATCTAGGAAACTTTTACATCAAAACATGTCCATTGGGTCATTTCGATAATAGTACCTTAAAACTGAGTCCTTAAGGTCATGTGGGAGCCTTCATGTCAAAAAAATGTCCATTAGGGTCATTTAGGTAAAAGCAGCTTAAAACCGAATCTAAGATCATGTAGGAACCTTTATGTCAAAGCATGTTTGTTAAGGTTATTCAGTAATAGTACCCTAAAATCGATTCTAGGATCATGTGGGAAGCTCCATGTTAATACATGTCTACAAGGGTCATATGGGAACCTCTATGTCAACGCATGTCTATTAGAGATTTTTTAGGTGCTCTTATACTAAAAACTTAGTATGATATTATTAATTATAACACATGTTTTAATAAAATCCAAGGCAATATTCGAGTTAAAATAGTCCACATATATACTTCTAAAATTTAGAAGTTATCTCATTGATTATTTTAAACATAAGAACACCCTCTTTAAACAAGTAAATCAAAATTTTGAATTTTCCTAAGAAATAAGAATTTAATAATCCTTCAGGTTTTTTGAGGCGTACAAAAATATTTTGATTTGCAAAATTAATTGAAATCTGATTTACTTGTGTAGACACCTAATTTTATCCCGATCTTTTTTCCTATAATCCTGAATATCCGAGATTGAGAACTTAATGGCCAACCTTATTTCGAAAGATTTTTTTAGATGAACCAGACAATCTCAAAACCTTTTTATTCAATTTAAATGGTCGTAAGTTAACATGACAAAAAAAAATCATATTTTGATCTCTAATTTTAGATATACAAGATGAATATTTAAGAAAAAATTATTTTTAATATTTTCTTATTGAAATTTTGAAAATCTAATTGTGCGGATGATATCACAGTCAAATTTCCTAATTTTAAGAATTTTTTAAGAATTTTTTGTAAAATTTGAGAAATTGATTGTCGTATATTTTTACCTATACCACTATGGCATTTATGCCGATACTCACTCCAAAAATTAGAAATATTCAGGGAAAATTTTATATTAGCATGTTATACCATAAGGTGTCAAGATGAATTTTAGTAATTAATTTTGAATTTTTCACAATACTGCAAGTATCATACTCGTAAAATTTTTTCGAATAAAATTATTTTGAATTTCATATTTTCATCTTTATAATTTTATAAGTTAATATTTTGGATAATATATTTTATTTAATTCATTTTATAAAAGTGTTAATGAATTTTTTGAAACCTTCTTAGTTTTAGAATACAAACTTTTTTTTATTAGTAAAATTTTTTGTGGAATTTAATATTAGCATTTGATCACCATTAGATAGGTTTTTCAAAAATCATTTATTTATTATAAATTTTAGGATTTTTCTTGGTTCAAAAACATGAAGTTTTCTATTTCGTAAATTTTTTTCAAATAATTATTTTTAGGTTTTTTATTTTTAAAATTCCTTAGATAATATTATCTAATTCATATTAAATCTGTTTTAGGAAATTCAATTTATTTTATGTGTTTTACATTTTTTAGAATTTTTCTCGTTTTCAAAATACGGAGTTTTCTACTCAACAAATTTTTTTCAAAAAGATTTTTCAAAGTTTATAATTTTTAAAATTCTTCAAATATTATTATTTAATTCATATTAAATTAGTTCTGAAAATTTTATTTTTATTTTATGAGTTTTGTATTTTTTTAGAATTTTTCCTGTTTCTAAGATATGGAGTTTTCTAATCCGTAAATTTTTTTAGGAGGCTTTTTCTAAGTTTATAATTTTTAAAATTTATCAAATACTTTTATTAAAATTCATATTAAATTAGTTTTTGAAAAATTAATTAATGGGATAAGTTTTGAATTTTTATACGTAAATATTAATTTTTATCCAAAATGATTTTTTTTGTATAATTTTACGAGTTTTGGAGTTTTAATAAGGTCTTTTTCATTATTTCATTTCCAAATTTTTTATGATAATTAATTTTTAATTTTCTATTTTATTATTATCACTTTAATTTTATTTTAATTATTGATTGTTTTTTACTAGTTTCATAGAAATTAGTCTAGTTGATATCCAACATTCTACTAACCAATTTCGTTGGTTTCTAATTACCAATTAGATGATATTATCTAGGTAATCATGACAATACTTTTTGAATGACCTTTAATCGGTTGTCAAATTAATGCAAGTCTCATCTTTTTAGGCTAATAATGACAAAAAAATAATTAATTAATTTTTTTCTTTCCTTTTTCTTGGAGTTTCGGCTAAGAGAATTTTGTCATCCTCTTGGCCAAACCTCCCACTTTATAAAAGGGGGAGGATTTGTTTTCATAAGAAAAAAAGAGCTTGAAAAAAAAACAAAACAAAAAACAAGCACTTGAAATTTTTTTTAGTTTTCTAAGCTTTGTTAAGGTATAAGCTTCATTCATTTTTGTTCTTCTTCATTTTTATTCATTTTTAATCTCATTTATGATTCAAAACCATGTTAAGGCTCATGGATTTCATCCATATTGAAAGGCTAAATATGGTGATTTTGTATATTTATGATATTTGATGTTGTTTTTTTTTTCATCCACGTTGAAAGGGTAAACATGGTATTTTGTTTTTTATAGTTTTCTCTTGATTTTGTAGATCTTAACCTTATTGTATATGTATGTTGATGTTTATGGAATTTCTATAAAATAATCATGCATCTTATGGAATTTACAAGCTTGAGAACTTAGAGTTTGATACACTTGCCTATGTTCCACTAGCTGATCTACAATTCAGCCCTCAGAGATGTAAAAATTTTAAACTGGCGGAGGCTTATTAAGGATGATTGGTCTAAAAGTCATTGACCTTATGGTAGTATGCTAATCAAGGGCAATTTCTATCTTGACTCTAAAACTCTATAAATTACCTTTTAATAACTGTGAAATGAATTTTGGTCTCTAAATACCATGCATATTGTCATCGACCATGAATTTTGTTAATAATAATTTCTAATATTTAGGATAATGAGAACATTTTGAAAATTTTTTCTTCAAAAGATGATCACCATTAGATTTAATTCTCTCAGAAAGGTCATTTACCTTCACATATATGATTATCCCAACCATTCAACTATAGACCTTCATCACCAGAGACCTTTTACATATAAATGTTTTTTTTTTCCTATGGATTCCTTGAAGGACTTACAAATGGGGTATGCTCCTAAAAGATTCAAATATTGATAGTTTAACATGTGATAAAATAATGATAGTAATTCCAAGGTTCCCTCATTTCAATATCTTTTTGCCATAACTTCTTTGACACTCTTCCAAATCCTTGATTCAGGAAGAATGAGAGTGAACATGAGCCAAAATGAAAAATAGCCTTCTTTCTCTATCCTTTTGTAAATATTAAAAATTATCCTTTATGGTCCTCTTTGAGTCTGATAATATATTTTCTTTCTTTGAACCCTAATCAAGGATCACCCTCCACACCGAGAGGCAAATAAGGCCAAGCTTCAAAATCAGAAGGGGTAGTTTAGAGTTAAAAGTAGACTAAGTCAGATGTCACAAGGCAAATGTTAAAGACTAAAGAATGTTCAAATTTCAAATTCAAATATTCAAAGTGAAAAATGAAGAAAGTTCAATTTCCAAGTTTAAATATTCAACATGAAAAATAAAAAAAGTTCAAGTTTCAAGTTCAAATATTCAAAGTAAAAATAAAAAAAAGTTCAAATTTCAAGTTTTTAAAGGTAAAAAAGTAAATCAAGAAAGTTTAGATTTCCTTCAAAATATCTTGAAGCAGGCAAAAGTAAATGAAGAAATGTATGTGTTCTGCCTCGGAAGACATGCTGGGTCAAGTTCTGCTAAAAAATAATGATCTTTAATTATCCTTAAATGCTTAGTTTGGGCTTATTTATCCTTTTTTACTAAACCAAGAACCATGGCCTACATTATGTACCTAATAAAGTCTAATTTGATCAAACATAGCTATCTAGCTATCAAGCTATTCCTAGGAAGCTCATTAAAAATTCATCTTTTTGAATGATTTTTAGGTCCGTAATAATATGATGGGGCAAACTTGAAGGCCTTGGCATTACTGTTAAATCAACAAAGATAGCCACTAATGAGAACCTTTCATGCCAATTCAGAAATCACCCCTAACCTTTGAATATTTCACGACATCAACAAAAGGTTCAGTCAAATGCCCAAAGATTGATTCTTTTCAAAATAACCTTTCAGAATTTTTATGCTCGAACCTTGAAAACTAATCCTTGTTAAAGGCTTTCCAAATTAACCTTTTGAGACTTGATGTTTACTAGCATTGTTTTGACGCCTGTTAGGCTATTGTATTTAAAGATTAAAAGCATGTCATAGCTTGATTTGTTTGCCTTTCAGGGAATTCCCGTGAAAGGAACATTCGTTTAAATTTGGTTTTAATAAACCTTATCCTTGTTGTAACAATTTCTTTAAAGCAAGTTTTTACTAGTGCCACCCCATTTGTACTTTTAAATTAATTTCTTTTTCTCATTCAAAGAGGTTCCCAGTGGTGATCATTAATTACAAGAAAGTCTTAACATCATGATGAGGATAGCATGTCCATTATCCTTGATATTAGAAAATTCATGGCTGAAATTATTTTAAAATTTTCATTGAGTAGATTCTTTCTTAAGTTAGAATAAGAAAGTGATCTTGTCCTGTAAATCCTAGAATTTTGATAAGTTATGATATTTCTCATGATTTCAATAGAAGTTTATAAATATGCCTCGAATAGATACTTGTCCAATTGTATAAAGTTGTATCGTTGAATTGATAAACATTATTTTGATATTTAATGACCTTATAGGAAAAATTGAATAATTCCTAAATCCCTAAAATAAAGATTAGAAGAAGAATTTCTTGGGACAAACATATGATAACCCATTAATAATTTAAAATCCAAGTATTGTTAGCTTCAAATAAGAGATTGAACCAAGAGGGGGGTGAATTGGTTCTACAAAAACTTGATAAATTTAAAGCAAATTAAAAATAAGATAAGGAAGAGAAAAATTAACAATCAATGTATAGAGGTTCGGTCCTTTAATTTGGCACCTACGTCCTCTTTTCTTGGTACTTTCCTACCAAGGTGATTCCTACAATTCATTAAGCAAATTGTTACCTTTAAGGTAAGGTATAACCTTACACAACTATCTTTTAAGGCTTAGATAGAACCTTTCAATTCCTTTGAGAATTATCCCTAAACTCTCAAATATACACAACCCCTTTCATGATATCAAATAAGTATTTTGCAAACAAATTGAACCTCTAGTAGGTAGATGTTTTCTAGAATTTAAGTACAAGATGAATGAGATACAAATAGGCTTGAAGAGTATAAATTTGATAAAGTGGAAATAAAGAATTTGATGATTTTGAGCCTTTTGTTTTTTAATGATTCAATTAAATCTGTATCTCTACTTCTTCAGCTATTTGGAACCTTCATTTCTAGATGAAAATTGATTCATAGATGTTAGGCATTTAATGTGGCGGTTGGAGAGTAGTTGTATCCTTCATAAATGCTTGTTTCCGTTCAATCTCGCGCTATAGTATCGATACAATACTAATAATATCCATAAAAAAATAAAAAAAGTAACCGTTACAGCTTGTTGTATCGATACAGGGATTTGAGTATGATACTAAGCAAGCTGTATCGATACAGATACCATTGTATCGATACATTTGAGGCTTTTAGCCAAACCTTGGCTACTACCAAGCCTTGTATCAATACACATGGGGTGAGTAAGTAGGCTGTATCGATACATTCACACTTGTATCAATACATTTGAGGGTTTTTAAGCATAGTATCGCTATATTTGTTCTTTGTATCGATACCAACCTTCAAAAACGTTTGTGAAATGATTTTTGTTGACTCAAACAAATCTAAAAAATTATTCTAAGTATAAATATACTTTTTAAAGCATATAATTTTTGACAAATTACAAACTTAGTATTTTTCAAAATGCTTTTCAATTTAAACACAAATACCAAGTTGAGTATTAATTTAACTTAAGTTGTTTGTTATATCAAAACCAAAATCAAGGTTAACAATCTCCCCCTTTTTGATATAACAAAACTTAAGATAAATTTACTTGTATTTAAGATTAATGAAAAACAACTCCCCCTCAATAAAGCAATGGTTTTCAAAAATTTTATTTTAGGTAACTCAGTTTTTAATATTGCCCAAGATTGGAAAAATCAAGCTTATGTTCAATATCAACATGGAATTAGGGTTCCAACATATGCATAATGAATTCATGGAAAGCATATATAACAACACATTGCTAATTTAAGGCATTTCTTCCGCTTTTTGTTATATCAAAACAGAATTGAAGGATAAGTAGGCACAAGAAAAGGCAAACTCAATTTAGGATAAGATAAAATTAATAAGGCAAGCAAAAGATGTTCAAGGCAATGCAAAACATAGAGCAGTGGAGGATCTTAAGACCATAAAGTCCGACGAACATAAGAGATATCCTAAAACAATCTTAAAATGATATCCTAAAACCATAAAATCAGAAAAGGTAGAAAATTAATAAATAAGCCTAATTTGTCTAGACGTCATCAGCCAGAGGATCCTCGATGGGTGGAGAAGTAGGTAGAGGCACACGAGGAAAAACAACCGAAAAAGCATGAAATTGCTCTGTTAAAGCTTGGAAACTATGCTCAAGAGTAGAGAGATAAACATCGATGGTGTCGAAGTGATGGTTAAATCATCCCTCCCATGCATCAAAACGACCCATAATAGAAGTGAACATTATGGGAATGTCCATAGGTGCAGATGACAAGGTAACCAGAGCCAGAGGTGGAGAAGGCTCGTCATGCTCCATTTCATCATGATCATCGAGAGTGGAAGTATCTGGTTGCTCAAGTGGTGGTTATCGATGAGCCTTGGGAACAAAGTCGGCACCTTAAATTTCATATCCGACAAGTCCCATGGATTTGCTACCAATATAACGATATGTGGTTACCATAATTCCAAGGGCGCATGAAAGATTGAGACCTTGGGTGTTAAAGTGGTAACTCAAGGCCATGCCATGGAGAAGACTATGAAAACCACAAAAGCAAAGAACAAGGTCTGCGAATATGAAATAGGCTAAATTTGGATGATTGCCGGATTGAATTGTATGAAGCCACCAATAGTCCGCGTCACTAATCAAGGTATGTTTGGTTTCGTATGGACAAAGCACATGTGAGATGATAAGATGGAGCAAGCGATCAACTGAAAGAAGGAGTGTGGCTTTGTTGTTTGGATTGCACAATCCGGCAGGAGCCGAGCCTTCATGGATGATGCCTTCATTCGAAAAATCGAAGGCAAACACAAGAAACGCTGAGTTGACAAGGAGATCTTGTCCCAAAAGATAGGACTGAATGGTAATGACATTATCGTGGTCATCAATAAAAAGAGAGGCATTGCTAAAGAATATACGGATAAGATTTTTATGAACTAAAACATTTAAAGAAAGAATTTTGATCCATCCAAAAGTTTTAAAAATCTGAAGGTAAGGATAATTAATGGACTAGAGAAAAAGAAAGTCGATGACTTGACATTATTGGATGGGCATCTGAGCATGGATGGTGGTGAAATGCTTATGAGCCCATGCATCGTAGAAACATAGTAAAAAAAGAACTGATTTTAGGCCGAAGGTGGTTGACGAGCAGAAGAGGTGGAGGCATAGGTGACGGGACCTTGATGATGTGCTGTTTGTTTGGTTTTAGGAGGCATGGTCGTGTTTTGAGGACTTTTGTCAAGCCGATGGTGAGGGAACAGGTTGAGTGGGTAAAATGATGGTTGGGTAAAATAGTCAAACAAGTGGTGGGCACTAAATTCAGTTTGCAATTGGAGTGATGTAGTAAATAAATCTGTAATCAATCGCACAAACAAAGTAGGGAAAAGTTTAGGAATGGAAAAAAAGTTAAATTTTGGGAAGAAATTTGGACAAAAGTGATGGATTTAGAGAGGGAAATGGTAAGGGTTAGGGTGATAGGGAGTTTCAAATTTTTGACATTTTAGATGATGATGAATGATTTTGAAATGGTTTTGGGTAAATATGATAAGGGAAATTATTTATGGAGCAATAGATTTGGAGATAAAGGGCGATGATGATGAGTTTTGAAGATTTAAAGATTAAGTGAGAGAGAGGGTTTTATGAGACAGGGGTAAACAGTGCATTTGAATAATAAGATTATGCGCAGGGGGTTCTAAATGAATAATGAGTATCGATATAAAAGAAGCAATATCGATACAAAGAATATTTCTGGGTTCTATATCGATACAAGGAACTGGGTCTCGAGACTTAGATCAAATTACTGTGTATCGATACATGCTGAGAGGTATAGATACAGTGTATCGATACAAAAGAGGTAGGTATCGATACAAAGAACAAGTCTGGGTTTGTATCGATACAATGGAAACAAGTCTCGATACATGGAAGAAGAATATACAGGGATCAATACAGATGGCCTAATATAGGGTCATTTCCAATAAGATGACATCAAATTAGATGTATTTTCGACCTAATTATACTTTGAAAAGCATTTAAAAATACAAATTGGACCAAAATCAAGATCATTTTGCATGGATAATTCAAAATTTAATCAAAATCCAACAAAATTATCCAATAATGTCATAACAAATGAACATTATCGAACAAGTAAGTGTGTAAAACTAGTTTCATCAAACTAAGCATGATGCAAACAATATTGAGGCAAAGTATCAGGATTGGATCAAATCATAAATTTTAGGGTGTATTCACTAAGCCAATTTCTCTTTTAATTGTGCAAAATCTATCCTTGTCAAGTGTTTTAGTGAAAATACAGCTAATTGATGTAGGTTATCAACGAATTCAAGCATTATATCACCTTTTTGCACATGATCTCTAATGAAATGATGTCTAATTTCTATGTGCTTGGTTATAGAGTGTTGGATTGGATTTTTGGTGAGACAAA